>JALRMF010000089.1:0-159181 GCA_026120015.1 Dendrostoma leiphaemia
ATTTGTAAAAGAAGCATTAAACAATATAAAAAATACTTAAGCTTTAAAGTTTAGCTAATATTAATAATAAATAATAAACATCTAAGTATTAAAAAGGTATTAAATATATTAATTAACAATACTTAAATATTTTAAACTAAGATTTATAAAAAACTAAGAAAGCTAAGTAATAGTAAAAGCAATGTTTACCTAAATTATAATTTTAAAATAAAGCACTAAACTAACCTTTTCTTAATACTTTTTTACCTTTGCCTTAAAAGCCTATTACTCATTTTTAATAAAAGCAATCTATAAAAGCAGAATAAAAGGTAGTATACTATTATTAAGCTTAAAATATCTAGCAACCTTTTTAATATATGTATTATATACTAAGAAAAGCTTTTTTAGCGCTTAGTTCCTAATAATATAAATTTTTAAATACCATTTTGCTGCTTTTTAAACTTTGATTTTATATGCTTTGCAAATCTTATTAATAATCTAGCAAATAATAAATATATAGCTTTTATAATAAAGCATTAAAAAGTCATTTATATAAAAGACAATTATAATAATCTAGTGCTTATTTTAAAACAAATAATGCTTTTCTTTATATTTTTCTATCTTTAGCCTTTTTAAAGTACTTAAAAACTCTTTATACTAAAGCAAAAAAATATCTTAGAAACTATACAAAGCATTATATAGCTTTACACACTTTTCTAGCTTTTTAAACCTATTTAGCAATTTACAAAAAACAAGTTTTCTATGTAAAAAAACATTAAGAAATATATTAACTATATTAAACTGCTTAATTTCCAAGTTTTTATAAATAGCTAAAGCTATAGCAACTTAAAAGAAGCATATTGCTAATATTGCTGCATATATATTTTATAACGCATTCTAAGGCTAAAAGTCTCCCTAAACACAAATTTAAGCTTTTGCCCGCTTAAAAAATCTATTTTAATTAAGCTTATAGGTAAAGACCCACTTTAAAGAAAGCAAAGGACTATTAATAGTTATATAATTAATTTTCTGCTAAGTTTCCTTTTAAAGAAGTATTTGCAGCTTATCTTACGCCGCCTTTTTAAATAAATCTGCTGTTAAATATCTTTCTAGCTTTTTCCAAAACTTTAATAATAGCTAAAAAAGCTTACTTATATAAGTCCTTTATTTTAGCTAAAGCTTAGCTTTAATTCTCTACTCCTTTTTACTTTAAAACACTATATTAAATATAATATAAAGCATTAGAAACAGCTAGTTCTCTTTCTCTAGCGCTTTTTATTAATTAAGTAAAAAAGCAAAAAAAGCAAACAGCTAATAAAAGCTTATCTCTTACTTGCCTAGCAAAAAAAATGCAAAGTTTATATTGCTTTTTTTCACTAATTTTTCTTGCAGCCAATAGCTCTTTTAAATTAAAAAGGCATTAATCTCTAATTCTAAAGCTAAAGAGTACTAAAATAGCCCTGCTTTTAATAGTGGCAATAAATTAATTTATACTATTATAATATTACCCTAGCTCTTTTACTTAGGAAACAAAGTGCGCATTATTAGTTATTACTTATATTTAAAACTTTATATGCTTTAAAAAACTTTTAAACCCTTTAAAATAAAGTCTGCCTTGCTTAAGGCAGGTTTTAAACTCCTTAATATATATGCTAGCAAGTTTGCTCTACTTTTAAAATCTTTTAGTTAAATATTTTAAGCTAGGTCCTGCTTTTAAAAAACCTCTAAAAATCTTTTAAGGCTAAGAAGGCTATTCTTTTATAGCTTCTTTTTTTTAGCAGCTTATTATTACTACTCTAAATCCACCCTTAAATTAATAACTAAAGAGGTTTCTAGCTTTATTAAAGCTAATAAAGTTATTTTAAGGTTTATTTTAGCAAAACTAAACACTTTTAGCAAATAGATTATATTTAAAGGCTTCTCCTTCCACAGCTTGTTTATTAAATTTTAAGCAGCAAAAGTAAGCAATGCCTTTTTAGCCCCTTTCAAAGTATAAAAAATATGCTTATTAAACTTTATATTTCTTATAATAAGCACTTAGTTAAGCGTTAAAACCTATATTTAATATATATTAATAGCTACATAGCTAACTAAATACCCAATATAGCCTTAAAAGCTTACTTTATAGCTCTTTACATATATCTCTACTTTTCTTTCTTTATAAAGAAAGTAGGCATAGCAACTATATATATATATACCGCTTTAATCTAGCTAAAGATCTTTTGTTAAATTGTAAATAAAAACAAAAGAGTATTATTAAAAATACTAAGCAAATTAGCTTTTAAATACTTTATTTAAAAAGCGCTATTTAATACTTTATTATAGAAACATATTAAAAAAGCAAGCTATAACCTTTACTAAAAAGGGCTAAAGGCGCTTTAAAAAGCTAGCCGCCTTTCTTATCTTTATTAATTTAATAATTAGTTTTTATCTTATATACTTAGCGCCTTTGTTTATTTTATAAGTATAAATAAGCAAAAGCTTTAGTTTAATCTTTTCCTACTTTACCTATGCTTAGTATTTTATTATTTTACATTATAAAATTATTAAAAAGTTATTATTTTGCTTAATTAAGCATATTAAAAGTTTATATTTTTGTTATATTTAGCTTTTAAAGTTTATTAGCGTTTAAAAAACTGCCTCTCTTTGCTTTATATTATAGAAAAGACAAAAAACTTGCTATTAAATTTATTTTTAATAAAAAAAACCCAACTTGCTTTTGTTAAGCTTTTAGCAAAAAAATTAAACAAATTCTATAAAATACGCTTAAATAAGCGCTTAAAAAAGTGCTTTAACGCTCTCTTAAAAACTACATTTAAAGCATAAATTATAAAACAAAAAATATAATATATACGCGCAATTTTATTAATGTATATACTATATACATTATAAACCAACGCCTTTAAAGCATTTAAAGCTAAATGCCCTTTTTAAAAGTGTTAGAGATGTTTTAAATCTTTTTTAGATAGTTTTAGTTAACATAAAAAACAGAGCTTTAGATAAGTAAAAGTAAAGATAAAAAGCAGAATAATGCCTGCTATACTAGCTAAAATGCTTAGATAAATGAAAAAAAGCTTATATTTAATAAAAAGTAAATTATAATACCGCTTAAATTATGCTAGCACAATATTGCTCTTAAGTATTTTATAACGCAGCGTATAATTTAAACCTAATACTTAAACTTTAAATTTTTGCAAGCAAGCTTTAAAAATAATATTAATATAAAATCCCTTAACTACTCTAATGCTTATAAATATAAAATGCTTTATCTTTAATTCTTTAGCTTTATTTAATATATTTTAAAGCTTTTAAGTCTTTTTTCCTAGCATTAAAAACAAGGTTATTTTAGCCTTTACCTATTTTAACTATTTTAACCTTTAATAGCTTCTAAGATTAAGCAGGTTTATATTATTAACTAAGTAAAAGTCCTTACAATCATTAACTAAAGTGCTTGCTAAAAGCTGGTAAAAAGCAGCTTAGGTAACTATATAAATTCCAAAAGCTCTAAAAGGCTTAACTACCCTAAAAAAGCTATTAAGCAAGCCTAGAAAAGCTAGGGTTCTAATAAGTCTAAAAGACTAAGCTTTCTTTGCCAGTGCTCTATTATACTAACTATGCTTAAATAGTTTCTTCCAAAGCTTTAAAAACTTTTTATCTTTTAGTTTTTTATAAACAACTCTACACTAAGCAAAGTCTAAAGAGGTAAACTGTATCCCTACTCTTTTATTATCTTTTAATGCTTTAATCACAGTGTATTTAAGCTTTATACAACGCTAGGCTAGCTACTTATAAAACTTATTATAAAAACAACTATACTAAGCATTAAAAATTGCTTATAAAGCTAAGTATTGCTAGGGGTTAAGCGTAAAAAAGATCGCTAGCCTTTTTTTAAAATTATTAAGCTTTGCAGCAAAAGCAGCAAACTAAATGCTAAGCTAGTTTAACATAAGAGTAAGCTTTTCTAGCTCTTAATTTTATATAAACTTGCTTAAAGCTTTAAAAACCCAATCAAAGGCTATACGCACACTAACTATCTTAAAAAAGTCTCTAACTACTAAAGGGCTAATAATATTTGCTATACTATATTCCTAAGCTTAAAAATAAGCTTATTGCTAATTATAGTGCTATTAAACAAAATTTTACTACTTTAATTATGCTAACATAAGTAACTAGCAATAGTCTTTAGCTGCGCATAATATTATTGCCTTTTTTATAAATGTTAAATAAAGCTTTAAAGCTTTAAAAAAGCCTTAAAGTCCTACCTTTTTACTTATAAAAACAAGCTAGATTTATACAGCTTTAAGCAGCTAAAAGTTAACTATAGCTATAACCTAGTTTAAAACAGCTATATATTTAGCATTTTATACTTTTGCTTATATAATAACAGCAATTATACTCTTAAGCTTTTTTTTATAATTATTATAAACTTTACTAAAGTTAAGCAGCATAAAAGCTATTAATAGTGCTTTACGCTTATTTTTTAAAAGCTTTTTATAGGCTATAAAAGTATTCTAATGCTTAGCTTTAAGCATTGTATTATGCTAGTTAAAGTACTTATTTGTTATAAAGAGCTTAAAAGCAAAGCTAATTATATTATCTAAAAGGTTAAGATTAACTTAATACTAAATGCTATAGTTTTTATAATAAAAACAAAGCTGCAAAAACTACCTAAGGTAGGTGTCTCTTTTAGTAAGCAGAGCTAAGCTCTTTAGAATGCCGTTGAAAAGGTTGGAGGCTATTGCAAAAGCTGAAAAATAAATGGAAAATAACTAGGGAAAAACGCGCCTGCTCTATTACAAGGAGGGGTAAAGAGGGCTTATAACTATTGCGCAAAAGACAATCATCCAATACAGCTGCATTGGATTAACCCATATCTCATCACACTCTTTATATTAGATGTGAAATCCCTGGCTTAGCTTTTGCATTATGCCAGTTGGATCGACTGCCACTTGTACGGCCTTTGCAAGCTGACGCCGTGCTGGCTTTAGTCTTCCCCAGTAGTCTTCTCGAAAATAGCAATCATTCATGAACAGCGGCCGAAAAGCATCCGGAAGCGACCCGTCAGCTACGAAGGCGTCTACAAGATCCTTCAGGCCTGTGTATGTCTCCACCATCGCAGAGTCCACATTCGCAGAGTCGAGTGCTTCACTGACATACGAGAAGTCGAGCTCCATGATGATCCTGTCCACATCATCATCGAGGTCCAGCAGGTCGCCCCCCTTGCTCCTCGCAACTGTCGCCAGTGATTTCGGAATGGGCTGCAACGCCAGGGACGCAATCAGGCCAAAGACGTCAGACCTCGTCGACGAGACGTTATGCCAGTGGCTCCAGTAGGCTTGCATAATGTCTGGGCGGTCGGCCGGCGGGAGGAGTGTTGTCTCCGTGCCAATGGTGTAAACAGAGCCGCGGAGAACGAAGTCGTCGTTGGCCTTGAGAAAATCCGAGTAGGACCGCGTCTTGGCAGTATTGATGCTCGGCTCGAGCGCCAAGAACTCATCAAACACACCGGCAGGCGGCTCCGGGCCGTCGTAGAAGACAAAGATGATCCAGAGGTTGGCCAGGTTTGCGAGGGTGAGCTCGCTCGTGGCGATGATTGCCGCCTTCGGGTGGTCGTTGTATGATGCGGTGAAGTTACGAACAGCCGAAAGGATGCCATCAGTGCTGTCATCGCCTAGCCAGATGAAGTTGCCACCCCATACCTGGCCGATGGGATGCGCTTCCAAGATATAGCTCGATACAACGCCGAAATTGGATCCGCCACCCTTGATGGCGCCGAACAGGTCGGCGTTGGTCGTGCTGGAGGCCGTGACGATGGTTCCATTTGGAAGGACCATCTCGACTGCAGCCAGATTATTCATTGTCCATCCATACTGCGAGCTCAGAAAGGACAGCCCCCCTCCCAGGACATATCCGCCGACACCAACGCTTCCACTACCGGTTCAAAGGGTCGGTCAGCTGAGTCCAAGAACAGTCGGGTGTGAGCAGACAGCGTCACAGCCCCCTCTGCGCGCAACTTACATTCTCCCACCAACAACAGCCACCCCCAGAGGGTCCAACGCAGTCTGAACATCCTGCCATTTGTTGCCGGACCCCACCCTGACTGTATTGGTATCACTGTGATATGTAACCTCATCCAGTCCAGCCGTCGAGACGAGCGGGCCTCCATCAATGCTGGCAAAGTATTTGTTGGGGTTGTGGCCCCCAGATTTGACGGCGAAGGATTCGTTGTGGGCCACGAGCAGGGCCATGATCTGTGACACTTCTTCTGCGGACTTTGGAACCAGTATACATGCGGGCTTCAGTGCACTACAGCCGGTGGACCTGTAGTATGCTGGTGAGCAGTTACATTGCACCGTTGCTGAACACGACAACACCATTCTTACCAATAGTCATCCGATATCTCAGCATAATCAAGTTCTGGTGGTATCAGTATGTCGATGTTTCCTGCCGATCGCACCTCGCCACAAGTCCCTGATCCGCCTCGTGATGGCCGGACGCTCGTCAACAACGACCAGAGCAGAACTCGCACGAGCGAGGGAAAAGGTCGCATCGTCAGCCTCTGTCGATTTCCAGCAACTTGTCTTCCCCAACTATTTGCAACTGAATGTGCCAATTTGCATAATCCGCGATAGACCCGTGCTATGGTTGCTCGTCGGGGACGAACTCTGAAGGCGACTGGGAGAACCAAGACTCTTTAATCCTCGGCGCATACGAATGGGATAACCGCTATTTCTACAAGCTGCTGGGAACGCCCCAACCACTGGCCAGATCAAGAGAGCGCCGGGGGGGGGGGGTTGTGCCCAGGTGGGTAGCATGTGCCGTACGACATCTTCTTGCAGGCGATGGAAGCCCAGCCTCGGCCGGAGACAATCGATCCCCGGGGCCTGCATGTATCGTTACAGGGACCAGGCAGATGTTTCGGCGATGAGTACATCACAGCCCGCGGGTTCCTGTGCGCCATGGCAATGGACCCCTTGTGGCCGAATTAGGCATATATACATTATAGTAGGGTCTGCTGGACCGAGTGAGTAAGGGTCAGGGACCTCCCCGGCACCACCTACACGTCACCCTACGCTGCTGCGATACCAGGCATGGAAGAAGAGACACGCCGTAGGACCAGCCCCCAAGTTGTCAAACTGCCTAGGTGCCTAGGTAGTAATCAAATTAAAGTACCAGCAGACGAAGGGGACGCGCGGGGTCCGGCATTTTCGTCCACAAGGGACATGTATGGTTAGCGGTGACCTTCTCCACGGGGGCCAAGGACTGCGGTCTAAGACCCGGGCTGGCTTCATTGAGTCCTCTTCAGCCAAACAAAGTGCTCCCGCACAGGCCAACCGATCACACTGTTACAGCGGCGATAATAACAGCAGAGCTGCTGATTGGAGGGTCGCTCAGCCTATCCGAGTCTCATGCGGGTGAAGATTAAGCATATGTGCCAAGTGTGCCTGGACAACACAACACGTCAGAAATCATCGTGTCGCATTCAGATCCCATCTCGTATCTGTTGTGGGTGCCATTGCCGCTCCACCAGAGCGGCATGGTCCCGAGAAGCTTACTTTTGATAATGGAACAGCGAGAGGAGTTTGGTTGATCACCGTCCCTTCCGTATTCCGCGAAAGGGCTTTGGAAAATCATCCAGCCGATGCTGTCGAGTTACACGACAGCTGGAGCGCGGCGCTTCCAAGGTTCCCGTGGACCACTTACTTGCAAGTGGCGGAGGAGACCGCTCCGCCGCGACACGTCTCATACGATACAAGATCTCAGGACCGAGTTTTGACAAGGCGGTCATTTTCTCTTCGGGGTATGCACCGCCAGCCGGCTGGTTACAGAGTTTGGTTCGGAGGGCTCTACATATAGTCGCTGGCCGAATGCATATGGCTCAGCTTGCATGCTGCGATTGTGGCTCAAAACAAGTCCCGAGGTTGCAACTAAAGTAGACATACTGCGGTGGGCAGATACCTACATAGGCCTTGGAAGCATATGATTCCACACAAGGTTGGTTTACATCTGTAAACTCAAGCACCCGCCCGGTTCAATCTTGCACAGATCCTGTTATCGTTACTTGATGTCGAGGATTTGAGTGTGATTGATGCTGTAGTCCAGATGGCTTTTGTGTGCCATCCATTGTTCGAGGACGACAACCTTGGAAGCACGATGATGAGGTCCACGTGTTCCAATGTCACTTCTTCCGACACAGTCAGGTCACGGAACGAAGCTGAGGTGCTGTAGTCAATAGCATTTCGGTGGCGGCGTAATGCTCAAGACTGCTGCGATTCAGCGCTCGTGTCCGGGGCCAGGGATGCACAACCACTGTACTGACCGATTCGAGTACAGACAGTATTGTCGTTTTTGCATCAAGTACAGTACACTACAAGCTGTACTCAAAATGAGCCCCTCATACCCTACAACGTTTCGTTTTAGGTTTAGCGCCTTCGGTTTATGTTGTTTACCTGGCCCAACAGACTGTTATGCTGGGTAGTGAATTTGATGAGGAACTGGAGGACTGATGAGCTTAGTGATGGGGGCATTCCTGTCCCAATCGGGTAATCAACCGGGAGGGGGCTAGAAAGCCGTACAGTAGGTACGGAGTAGAACACTACATGTATCGCTTGATTTGAGTACCGCACAGTACAGTACAGTACAGCACAATCCGGGGCTCACCGGACAGGTGACAGACAGGCCAAGAGAAATGGGTTGGACGCCTTGCCGACCAGAGCTCGATGGAACAGGCCTCCTGGATGACTCAAGTGCCTGGAGTATACACACACAAGGGGCGCCTGAGACGCCGTGGGAGATGGCGAGGAGGAGCCAGGGAGCCAGTCAGTTGACCCCCCCCCCCCCCGAGCTCAAGGCCGCCTCCAGAAGCCGTCGACACCAAGGCAGAGAACATAGCTGATGCATGACCAAGGAGACTGCTTGGCACCATATCGCGCTCGCTGTTTCGACAATACATTGACTAGACGAAACGACTCGATGAGACCGATTACAAGCAAGGCCCGCCTGACCACCCGGGCAGGCAATTGCTTATAAACAACAGCGCTCATGATACAGCTCAGAAAGGCAACTGTGGCAGGGTGACCGACGGAAACATTTAAGCCCATCAAGAAGCTGCCGTGGACGTCCTGTGGATGCTGAGCATCCAAGGCCAAACGCGGCAAGACCCCAAGTCCACACACAAACCGATACCGATGTGAGATTGTGGCGCTCGGTCCATCTGATCCGGCTCAGAGGCCGTCGCCCGGTGGTCCGTGTTGCGCGCCGCAGACCGATAACTTCACATTGCATAACACGGCTTGCCACCAAGTGCCCCACAGAGCCCCCATCGAGACACGAAGCCCCAGGCCGGAACCACCACGACAACCCAACCTCGTGACCAGTGGGTGCATGGAGTGCATACCAAGTGCGCAGCGGTCCATGGGATCTACCAGCGCCACAGCGTCCTGTACTAAGGCACATGACCGGCTGACTCCAGAGAGGGCCCCCAGAGGTCCGTTCGGCGATCAGGGGAGGGGAGCTGCTGGGCGAAGAATGGGTGGCTGACACGCGTGACGAGACTGGCCGAGGCATGAGTGGACCCGCACCACTCTTCTTCAAGACCCGAGACGGCGGCTCCCAAGGGTCAGACTGGCGAGACTTGACACAGAACGCACAGAGTCGATCCGACGAACAAGAATTGGAACCATAGAATGTCATGCATGAATGAACCGCCTCCTCAAGCATGGGAGGTATCAATTATGTTATCCGCGTGAACACCGTTTGCCCGTATGGTACAAGAGAACCCGAAAGCAGAAACCGAATCCCATAATCATCGCATCGCAGGCACAATCCAAAGCATTCCTGGTGCCAGGCCCTTTCCCCGCTCCGCCGCGCGAGAGAACAGAAAACAATCGTGACGTGACATGAGTCGTAGAGTGCTTAACCACCGAAACCGTACAGGGTGCGGCCTTGTCGCTTCAGGGCGTAGACGACGTCGAGGGAGGTGACGGTCTTGCGCTTGGCGTGCTCGGTGTAGGTGACGGCATCACGAATGACACCCTCGAGGAAGGACTTGAGGACGGAGCGGGTCTCCTCGTAGATCACTGTGGGAGGGGAGAATGCGTCAGTCACGTCACCGGAGGACAACAGACAGACAAGGAGTGGCGCAAGCCAAGGCACAGTGCATGTCGAGACTTACTGGCAGAGATACGCTTGACACCACCACGACGAGCGAGACGACGGATGGCGGGCTTGGTGATACCCTGGATGTTGTCACGAAGAATCTTTCGGTGACGCTTGGCACCGCCCTTGCCGAGACCCTTGCCGCCCTTGCCACCTGTGGAAGAGAATCATGTCAGTCATGCAGCTGGACCGAGGGAGAGACCATGCGAGAGGATGCAGGGCCGTGGACGGATCAAGATCCAACCAACAACAAACACCATGCGACGCGAAGCGACGCGTCGCGACAATGAATGATGATGGGCGACGCAGTGGAGGGGCGTTTGGGGAGGGGGGGGGAGGTTTAAAACTCACGTCCAGTCATGTCGATTGTTTGGTTGGAAAAGATGTGGGTAGAATGAAGAAGTGTTGGATGCAGAGTGTACCGCGGTGGGCAGATTGCACAGAAGATGAATGCGAGAGGTGTGTGGGTTTGGAGAGGGTGGAAGTGGTATATCAAAAGACCCGAGAACAAGCGCGGCTGAAGTTGTTTGAAATATAACAAGTTAAGTAGGCAGACCGTTGTGCATCCAGATCACGCACGCTACTGTAGGGGCGGGCGGGCTGGCAGGGCAGGGCGGGGCCGAGAATCACGGAGATCAGATCAGAGGGACTGTGTAAAAAAAAAAAACCCACCCCCAAAAAAAACCCGAAAAGGAAAACAACGTTCTGAGACGCGCTAGTGGCCGTTGCGGTTAAAATGACGGTGCAAAGGTGTGAATTTAGGGCGCTAACGGCACTGGCCTGGGGCCCGGGCGGAGGTGCAGGGGGTTGCCCCCGTGGGTCCAAGTTCTTAGGTAGAGATCCGGCTCTGAGCCGCTTGGGGCACTACCTAGCCGTTGATTCTCTTCTCTGCAGGTGGTGGTCGGTCACGTCACATATAGTACCCATGCTGCTTGGTATACTATGTACTGTGCAAGGGCCGGTTGCCTACTTTTTGTAGCCATGTCCATACGTACCAATGTAGTCTGCCAGTCTGGGGAAGGTGGAGATCCTTTACCCGCAAGGCTTGTACATACATAGATTGTATCCTGTACTAGACGATCAACACTCGACTAGTCTTCTGTATGTGCTGTACTGTATTGTAATGCAGACACGTAAAACCATGACGGTCTTGGGCGGGGGGGTCTGCCATGCCAGCCAGATAGATAGATGCTCAGGGGCGGAGCCGCAGCAAGCCAGGCGGGCACGCGGACGCAAGGGGCAGAGTTTGTGAGAGCCATGTTCCCGTACGTACTGCCAGCGCCACGACCTGGCTACTCTACTTGTGCGTGTCCATCTGCCAATATTCATTCGTCTTGCAGCTGCGCGGTTGCCCTATGAAGCCACCTGCTGTCCTGTCCCTCTCATTTCGATAGTACACAAAAAAACAAATGAAAAGAGGCCCAGACCAGCCCGTCGTGACCCCACAGGCCTCCGCAGCAGACGAGTAAGCAACAAGTATCGTAGGTTGCCATGGTATACTAGGACAATGGCAACGACAAGGACATGCGTTCGTCCAACTGTATGCACCACAAAAGTAGAAAGCACATCTTTGTCTGTGGAGACTGGGGTTAAGAGTGTGGATGTGGATGTGGATGGGGTCGAGACTCCCCCGGGTGTGTGTGTGTGTGTGTGTGCCCGTGTGTGTATGTGTATGTTGTATGTGTGCCCGTGCCTGTGCCTGCCTGATCTTTTTGGCTTGAGAATCCTTTGCCGCATTGCCAGTCGCCAGTGCAAGTCTGCCTGTTGTGGCTCAAGGACCTGATCTGATGACTGATTGACGTTCCCAGTGGTTTGCTCCGCCCAAAACGGAAAAGCGCTTGCGACGTGCCAAGGTGGCTGCACCCAATCAAAATTCGACAGACCCAGCGGATTCCTGCTTCCCGCGTCCCTGCACCACCCCCCGAAAGCACCCAAATCTCTCACCAGAAAGCTGGCCGCCAAACGCAGATTTTACCTGGCCTCGAAACCGCTACTCTGCGATCGCATTACTTGCAGCCACTTGCCGTAACCAACACTTGCTACCAACCTTCCCACCTTTTGTGAAAAATAAGCACGGGCCACACCCACGCCTGCCACGCTAACCAAAGCAAATCAGCAAAGTACCGCGCAGAATCAGCTGCCCACCCATTCCAAACCTGCAGCCCAGGGACTTAAATACCCATTTCCCCCACCGCTCCTGCCGGCCTCCCTTTCTTTCCTTCTACATCCCGCAACTCTCCACACACCCCAAATCAACCAAAGTCGGCCATCCACACCCGACCACTTTCATCATCCCCATTTTCACCGCGCCACTTTTGCGCCATCAATCAATCAACACAACAACAAAAACACCTCCCCATCATCACTTTCTTGCATCATCACAATGGCCCGCACCAAGCAGACCGCCCGCAAGTCCACCGGAGGAAAGGCTCCCCGTAAGCAGCTCGCCTCCAAGGCTGCTCGCAAGTCCGCCCCCTCTACCGGTGGCGTCAAGAAGCCTCACCGCTACAAGCCCGGTACCGTCGCTCTGCGTGAGATCCGTCGCTACCAGAAGTCCACCGAGCTGCTGATCCGCAAGCTCCCCTTCCAGCGTCTGGTAAGTTTCTGTCCCCGGCCCGCTCCTGCCGGACACCTTGCCGGCTACATGTCCGTGTCTGTCTCTGGCGACGCGATTGCTGACGCGCCTCGTTTTGCAATCAACAGGTCCGTGAGATCGCCCAGGACTTCAAGTCCGACCTCCGCTTCCAGTCTTCCGCCATCGGTGCCCTGCAGGAGTCCGTCGAGTCCTACCTCGTCTCCCTCTTTGAGGACACCAACCTGTGCGCCATCCACGCCAAGCGTGTCACCATCCAATCCGTACGTTCCTGCCAAAAGAACCCCCCCCCCAACCCCCCCAACCCCCCCAAAAACATTCCCCTTACCCTGACGCGACGCGCTTTTCCTATCTGCATGATATCGCTAACAACCCCACAGAAGGATATCCAGCTTGCTCGCCGCCTCCGTGGTGAGCGCAACTAAGCTGCTCTTTTGGGTGGTGAACGACGGGGACACTTTTCTGATTGCGTGGGTCTGGGACGGTTTACGATGATTTTTTCAGCAATGCTCGGTTGACGATGGTCATATCCACAAGGGAAGGGTCTACACTGGCGTTCACGATGCGTTGTTTTTCGGCTGGGTTGTACATTAGATCCCGCAGCTAATGGGATGCTGCTGCGAACTGAACAAGGGACATTCGTGATCATCACATCGCGATGCCGTTATTCCTCATGATTATTGCTTATCCGGTCCACGGTGATTTCTTTGCCCCGCGTATTTGTATCTTGGGCGGTTGACGCGTCTTGAGAGTGTCAACACAATATTTCGCTGGTGAATGTGCGTGGCGCGTTTCCGCCTGGGGTCAATCCGCTGTCGCTGGTGCGCTTCATTTGCGCTTTGCTTTTCCACCGCACCCTCCGACAACCTTTCGTATGTCATTGCGCTGAGCAGCCAGAGTCAACTCATTCACTCCGGGATTTCGGCGCGCGGGATATTGCCGCACAGGCTTGGCTACAAGGACACAGTCGCACCGCGCCTTTGTGCGCATGCGGCTGCAAGACCTCATTTGGCAAGTTGGTGAATTCTCCGTCGGTGATGAATGACGACAGCTCACGGCGGGTTCACGTCAATTGTCACGACTGCATCCTGTACTTCACGTCTTGGACGCGCGCGCACATATCCCAGCGGCAAGACGGAGCTGAACTACACAGAATGATCGCCAAGATGCATAGAATCACTGGTGAATAAGTTCCTTCTTCCTTTTGTCTACCCTAGGGATGACGCCCATCGAGACCAAAGGCCCCTTTTTCCGACTCAACGCCACTTTGAAAACCAGTGCCGGAACCCGGGCCGAGCCATCCCCTGACTTTTACTCTTCCATCTCGTCATCCCTTCGCATGGGGTCATAGTGCCTCATAGGTGCCGCCGTGAAGATGTCGAAGGCTCCTGTCCCCACCTTGCCCAGCCTGCCCATCACCAACCGACTGCTCGGCGTGCTCAGGTCGTCCCAGTCGCCGTCCAGCAGGGCGTCCTTGAGGAAGGCCAGTGTGGTCTCGAAACTCATCTTGGTGAAGGGACTGACGTTGCCCCGCAGGCCCATCCGGTTGAAGGGCGAGAAACCTCCATTCCTCGTCATGTGGTCACCAATGAGGTTCAGGTGTCTGTTGTCGACGCTGATGCCGTGTGACCCGAAGACGTTGCTCAGCTCCTGGATGATGCTATTGCGGGCGGCCTCGACACCATACACGGCAAGGACGGAGGCGATGTCGTTGGTCGAGATCTTGTTGGGGTTGATGTAATCGCCATACTGCTGCATGGCCCGCAGGTTGGCCCCCGCCGTGTGCACCACGTGGACCTGGACCTCCTCTCCGCTGTGCACGTCTGGCATCTTCTCATCGGCCACGAAGGTACACTGCCCCACACCAGGGATCTGCTGGATGAGCGCCTTGTGAATAGCCTCCTCGACGAGGTTCAGCATCAAGATCTTGGGGGTGTTGGCATCGAACTCCAGTACGAACTCGCACCAGCTCCCGCCCACCTCGTCACACCGGAAGCTGGTTACCTGAGGGTGCTTGCCCTTCACGCGGAGTTCGCGGCTTTGCCCCTCTCCATCGTTGTCATCCTGCGAGGCCTTACCCTCGTCGGAAGTGTCTTGACCGCTGGGAGGTGGGCTGCCTTCGGACGCTTCTTCGTTGTCGTCCATGTCTGCATCGTTCGCCTCCTGTTCTAGCCGCTGCTGAATAGCATCATCTTCCTCATCGTTTGGACCATATGACGCGGCTTCGTTGCGGTTCGCCCTTTGCTTTGCATTTGTCGCGTCGTCGTCCCCGTCATCATCTTCCTCGTCCTCGCCGTCCCCTCCGCTGCGGCCTCCATCTTGGCGGGCAGGATCGGCCTGCTCAATGGTTCCAGATTTGACACCCACATCTGGCGTCGCCGCGCTTGCGCTGCTTCTCTTCTTTTTGAGGTCCTTTTTGATGAGGGCTTGTAGCTGGCTCAAGAACTTCTTTTCCACCGTGTCGAGCACATCAGAGATGCCAATATTGTACGTCTCTGTATATTCCGCCGAGTGGAAGAAGCGCAAGCGAACACGGAAGATCTTGGCCAGCGCGTAGCCGAGACCTTTGCCGACTCGTTCGCTGACAGTTGCATGGTCCGTGACATGAGACAGGGGGAGGACGCTGATGGCCTTGGCAAATTTCTCACCGTCTTCCTCCGAGAGCTCCTCGTTGAGCACAAGAGTCATGGAAGGCGTTGAGATGTTCGCACTGGCCGTCATCAAAATTTCACGCAGCCGAGGAATACCAAGCGTGACGTTCTTGGCCGAATGTCCAGCCAGGTGGAAGGTGTTCAGCGTCATCTGCGTGGATGGCTCGCCTACCGACTGACCGGCAACGATACCAACCGCTTCTCCGGGCTCGACGAGAGATCTCAGGTATTTGGCTGCCAGGATCTTCTCTACTTGTTTTCGAGGCAGCGTCGTGGCGATGGCGTCGCGCCGGGTCACATCCTTCTCCTTCTTCTCCTTGATGAGGCCGTCCTTGTTGCTCTTGATGTAATCAGCCATGGCCGCATAGAACTTCTCAGATGTGGCGAATGCATGCCTCGCGGGATTGACCAGACAGTTGATTGGCTCGTCCAGGTTGGTCACGTTGGCTTTTGCCTTCTTGACAGCGAGCTTGTTCCTCTTGAAGAAGTCATCCTTGTGGTCAAACAACCCGAGCTCATTAGCCTCGGCATAGTGCGTCTGCTCCATCTGAGACTCGAAGTTGCGGAGAACGAAGCCAAAATTGGTGAGATACTTCTGTTTCGCAATGTCCAGACCATCTTCACCGTAAAGGAACTGGACCAGTGTGCCGTCGGCATCGCGCACCGAGCTGTCATAACCGACCGAGAGGCCCTCCATGCCCTTGATGAGACATCGCTGTAGGTAGCCGGAGCGGGACGTCTTGACGGCTGTGTCGATCAAACCTTCGCGTCCGGCCATGTGATGGAAGTAGTATTCCTGCGGACGGATGCCCGTCAAGAATCGGTTGACGATGTAGCCACCAGCTCGAACGTGTGAGTCAAAGGGGCGAAAACTTGGCAGTGATTTCCCGCTGACCATCAAGGGGACACGCCGACCTTCCAAGACCTGCTGACCGAGGTTGCATGAAATCAGATTGGCGTTGACCTGACTACCCTTGGCACCGGAAGTGGTCATCGACTGCATGTGGTTCTTGGGGAATTGCTTCTCAAGACCGGCTGGTAGACAGGCGTCTGTGACAGCCGAGGAGACCACGGCACTGCGTGAGTTCATGAGCATGTCGAGTCCCTCTTGCTTGCTATCGTCCCTCATGACCTCCTCGAGCCGGCTGAGCAGCTCAGGGTCAGACGCATCCGGTTGTTGTTCCTCCAGCGATACATACTTGGCGGCGACGCCCAGGCCAACGTCGTGGGCAGCAGCCAACTGCTTCTTCCGATTCTCTTCCCCTTCTTTGGTCAACCTCAGATCATCCATTCCGCAAGTAAATGCCCTCATGTTGAGATAGCGAGTCAATAGACGACCCATGCTACTGAGTAGCTTGCCGGCAACGGCTGGTCCATAGACTTCGTGCACGGAGTGAACGAAGCCGCCAGAGCTGGGCCCGAGCTGCGATTTGTCCAGAATGCCAGAGATGAAAACCCCATCGTGGAATAAGACCACTGCCTCATCTGAGCCTTCGCCCCATCGCTTGGCTGGAATTGATGTCTTCCCACTCATCCACAAGTTACCATAATTCGGAGGTTTGATGTTTTTGAGGATGGTCGTGATGATTTGCTTTCCAGTCCACCTCGGCACGGGCTTTAAGATTGCGGGCGGTATCGTCTCCAGTCTTTCGCCGAGAATATGACCACTTTCCGGGCGCAGAGCGCCGTAGATGAGTTGGTGGTACGACTGCCTGTCGAAGAAGGTGTCCATGTTACAGAGCGCCACAGACACGGACAGATGATCTTGGATGAGACCTCGAAGTGGCTTTCCGGCTGTTCCTGATATGTACTGATGGTCCGTATCAGCCAGCTGCAGCGCCTCGGCGCGGGCCACTTCATTCTGGGGGAAGTGCATGTTCATCTCATCACCGTCGAAATCAGCGTTATAAGTGTTGCAGTTGGCGTAGTGCATGCGAATGGTCTTTTCTCCAGGCAAAACCCTCACCCGGTGACCCATGATAGACGGCTTGTGTAGGGTCGGCTGTCGATTCATGAGTACCACGTCACCGTTTGCAAGGTGACGGTGAACCTTCTTGTTCCTCAGGCCGCTCGAGGTCGTGTTCGTTGGGGCCAGAAGTTGATTTGCGAGGGCGATGCGGTCCTCCTGGGATTTATTGCGCAGGTTAATCGTCTGGCCGTTCTCGTTCTCAATGGCGGACGCCCCAGGCCACTTTTCCACTCCGTTGATGACGGCTTGCTGCATGTCCTTGAAATTGTGGCTCGTCACGGGCTCGGGGAACGTGAGCTTTCGGGCAAAAACAGGAGGGACCCCGATCTCGTTTGTCTCGATGTTTGGGTCCGGAGAGATAACACTGCGCGCGGCATAGTTGACTCTCTTCCCCATCATGTTCTTTCGGAACAAACCCTCCTTCTTCTCTAGCTTCTGTTTGATGCCTTCCTCGTTCCTTTTGGCGGCGGCTCCCTGGACCGGGTTGAGATTGCGATCGATCAGAGAGTTGACGGCCTCTTGGAGCTCCGTCCAGGATTCATGCAATTGTGTCATGCTCCTCAGCCCTCTAGAAGGATTGGCGGGCCCACCTATCGATTGCTCCTGTATCTGCCTATATATCGTGGCCAGCTTAGCCGAAGCCCTGATGATCAGCTTGTAGAGGCCATTCTGCTGAGCCTCGTTGATCTGGGAGTCGCCAGTCCGAGCCTCTGGTCGGAAACGGTTTGGTGGAACAAGCACACTCTCCAGGAAGAACATGTCGGCGTCCAAGGGTTTGGTGATTCTTTGCCGGGGCTGCTTGCAATATACCAGGGCTAGCACTTCCTGCTCCTTGTCGAACAGCCTCGACAGCCTCCATCGCACCTCTGCCGGGGAGAGATAGCGCTGCGCGGGCGAGTCATCATTTCTGCTTGATCTGGTCTTGCCGCGAGGGACCACAGCACCATCCTCATCGAGAGCATCCCCGCTGCCCTCATCGGAAGCGCTTATTTCTCCATCAGAAGAGGAAAGATCGGCGATGCCTTCGTCGGAGGCGTATCCGCTGTTCTTGTTCGCCTTCTTCTTCGCTTGGGCAGGTATTGCTTCCCTGCGCTTGAAGCTGCCCTGGGCCATCTTGGCCTGCTCTTTTGGCGACAGCGCTTTCTCGAAGATCTTGACGGATCGGTCCTTGCGATAAGTAGGGGTGATCCCCTGACAAGAGGAACACACACGTGTCTTGACGATATCCCTGAAGAACTCGGCTACTAGGGCGGTGCGAAGTTCCGCGGCACCCTCATGTTTCCGCCGTCCAAGGCTAGAGTGATTGCTCTGCAAGATGCGGCGGACGTAGGCATCGCGTGCCTTCATGATCCCATCTGCTGCCCCTTCCTGGTCTTCCGAGTCGGAGCCAGCGGCGACGTGTTCCTGGGGAACGCCCGGCAGGCCGAGGCCCTGCAGGTTCTCTCCTATGGCGTCGACGTTCCTCGCCTCGTGCAGCAGACCGTATTGCAGCAGGCGAAGTATGCATGTATAGCGGTGCAGCTCTCTGCGGGGCATCCGGAAGCCATCGCAGTAGACACATTGTGCTCGAAGCAGACGGAGGACCTGGTCCATAAATGTAGGGTGGTATACCGGAACGGGAAGATCGATATGGCCTGGGTGGCCAGGACAAGACTGCTGGCCCAGGTTGCAGGTTGTACAGCTACGAGAAGAGCGCACAAGTCAGCATCAAGAGCGGTCAAGGCATGAAACGCGATCCATCTTTTGCTGCCTACATTGACTCCCCCCATGAACCAAGGGCAGGGTCGTATAAGCCTCCGCGCACCGGGTTCAAGAGGGTATCGAAAGTGCTGTCATTTTCGATCTTCTTAACCGAGATGGCATGAATCTCTTCCTTGGTGAGAAAGGTGAACTCGACTCGGTCAACCGAGGAGGAGACAGGCTGCGAAATGTTCATGATGGCATAACCGTGGCGGGCCTGGTCTGTGAGAGTCCGACAGGCTCGACTGCGATGTAGGAAGAAAGGGCGAGGGCGGCGTTCAGAGCCGGCGCGCGAGAGGGCGACAGGTGGAAGCAGTCGGCCGAGGGCGCAAGTGACGCTCCAAAGCTCTGATCCGGAAGCCTCGTGGCTGGCCTAGGGCGAGGTGCTGGGATGTGCGAGGCGTGGTAGACTTGGAGGACGACCTCTGTCAAAATTTCCTATCACGGCCCGGTGAGGCTAGAAAAAAAATTGGCGGAGAGAGGCGGCAGAATTTCTCAGTTCAACAGGTACGTACCCAGGTACCTGGGCACTGCCAGGCACCCCTGCCGTGTGACAAGCACCAGTGCCGCCCAATCCGCCGCCGCATCCAACAACCCACCTTCGAACCTCTAGTCACCACTCCAGCAGGCCATCTCTATTGTTGCTACTCGCACTTTACTTTACATCCCCAACGCCTCACGACTCTGCACTGCGGCCAGACGAGACTCGATTCCAACTTTCGATACTTTCTGCAGCATTTCCTCCCCCTTCCTCTCGTGCGGGTTGCGCTGCCATCTCGAAGCGCTCGGTCGTTGCCAACCTCGTCAATCCAACACTGTTGTCCCAAGCCAGACCGATCTGGAAGAAACACAGGCTCCTCCCCTCTCGGCCCATACAGCACATTTTCTCTGTGTACAGCACGGACTTGCATATCAGAATGGAAAGAAATCAGCCCACAAATGGCCTCGGCCCCCGCCACGATGCCGCCTCGCGCGTCCAAAAGCCCGAATCCGCCGCCGACAGGATGGCTGCCCTGAAGGCACGTGTGGCAGCCGCCATCGGAACCAGCAAGGCGAAGGGCGGCCTGAATGTTGGACTCCATCCAGCGCTAGAGGACCTTGGCCAGTGGAAACCTCCCGCTGCCAAGTCGGCTGAGCAGAAGCACACCGCGGGGGCGTCGGGAAAACCACAGACCGAACAGTCGAGGCTGTCCGTCAGCGGCAGGCCGTCACCGTTCCGTGACGTGCAGGGTGGAGGGACCACGACCAACCCGTACCTTGAGGCAGCTGCGCCAGGCGTTCCCTCTGGCAAGCAGAGAGTGCCGCGCCAGCTTGCGTTCAACCAGAAAGGCAAGTACATACAACAGGCCAACGCACTCCGCAGGCAGGCAGCTCTGGAGGCGATGAAGAAGAGGATTGCAGATCAGACGAGAAAGGCCGGCATAGACGAAGACCTAGGTGAGAAGAACTTCGTCGTGGAGGCACCGCCCGATATCGAGTGGTGGGACGAGGCCCTAGTCACCTCGTACGAGGCTCTGGATGACCCCAGCTCGCTCAAGATCAACAGCGAGGACACCATTGTCACAAATCTCATACAACATCCTGTCGCGCTGGAACCCCCACAGGATCGCAATGCTCCGCCGCCAAAACCGATGTATCTCACGTCCAAAGAGCAGGCCAAGATCCGGAGGCAAAACAGGATGGCTGATCTCAAGGAGGAGCAGGCCAAGATACGGCTGGGCCTCATCCCGGCACCTCCTCCCAAGGTCAAAAAGGGCAACCTCATGCGTGTGCTAGGCGAGGAGGCTGTCAAGGACCCCACGGCCGTCGAGGCCATGGTCAACCAGCAGATTGCTGAGAGGGTTCAAAAGCACCTGCAGGCCAACGAGGAGAGGAAGCTAACCAAGGATCAAAAACATGAGAAACTGGCCGCCAACCAGGAAAAAGACGCGGCCAAGAGTCTCCATCTCTTGGTGTTCAAGATTGGGAGCCTCGCCAATGGCCAGCACCGTTTCAAGATCCAGAAGAATGCAGAGCAACTCGCCCTCACCGGAATTTGTGTCATGCATCCCAGGTTCAATTTGCTCATTGCCGAAGGGGGCCAGTGGAGCATCACAAAATACAAGAAACTCCTGCTGAACCGGATCGACTGGACGGAGAACATACCCTCCAGAGATCCCAAACAAGGCCAGCAGAGGCAGTGGCTGATGGCCGAGGACGATCGTGGTGGTCTTAAAGATATGACCTCAAACTATTGCACGCTGGTCTTTGAGGGTGAGGTCAAGTCCAGAGTCTTCAAGCGTTGGACCTCCAAGGTTGCTGAGACGGACGGCGAAGCCCGCGATGCTCTAGCCCGGTCGAAGATGGAGAACTTTTGGTCGACTGCACGAAGTATGACATAGATGGAGGGATCTTGCCAACCATGATGTTGCTCTTGGGTTGCAAGGCCGTTTTGAGACTCGTTCGTTGCCAACTGGCAACCCATGAGAGGCTGGCTTACTTTTAGCAGGCGGCTTGCACAGACGCCTTGGATTGCTAGTCAATATACCACGAATCTAGGCTGGCCGTATACCTCGCGCCTCGGCGTGCCCGGCGACTGTCCATGTATCAGTTTTCGATGCCCTGGGCTGCTTCTCGTTTGCTCGCAGCCTTGCCGAATGCTCGAGTAAAGCTATCTGACATTTGTGGCCGGACGAGCGCTGCCGACCGACCACCGTTTACGCCTGTGCTTTTGCTGCAGCAGAGATCTTGCCAACCTTGCGATTAAATAATTACTGGAGCGTGCTCCTGTTACGCAATGTCACACAAAAACATCCAAGGTTTAGCAGCCGTGACAGTTTCATCCAACTCTAGATTCTGAATCTGTCGTTCATTTTCGTGACACAGGCAAACCTGAGTCGCACTGACTCCCAAATGAGTCATAACCATCTGGCCAAGGCTAAAACCTTGCTCATAGCGGAATTGTTCTCGGGTACGCGCGGTCTCGGCTCCCTATTGCTATCCTGCAGATTGATGCGTGTTGGCACGTTTTGCCTGCATGACGTGCCCTCGGGGGCCGATCACTAGAAGCCTCCGCATATATGCTGGCGATGCAATGTCGCACCCCCCAGCGCCGGTGCCCCCTCGTCGGGACACACCCTCATCAGAATCCCCAAAAGCTGCTGACGATGGGTTACCCAGGACAGTCTTGAGCGCTCTCCCGGCCACGGACGTGATGGGCTGCTACGGCCACTTCTACCTATGCCAAGCCGGCCCTGCGTCGCTTGGGTGCCGTCCGCGTTGTGAGTTTAGAGGTGGTATGGCGAGTGGCGGAAGACTGGGCGGTGAAAAGAGGGTCCTCTGGTCCTGTACGTCTGCACGTAAGTCCATCGTCCCTATATCAAATCTCTTGTGGCAGCCGTCTGTCTTGTGTCTACGATTCATCCTGCGTTAGCCCACTGTACGTGCACTCGTGATCCGGTTGAGCACTTGGGTTGGTTTACATGCCTTTTCAAAGTGTCTCTGCGGGCAAACATGCGTCCACAGTAGTCACAGCCGTGATTGCGCTCCTTCATGTGGACGCTCTGGTGATGCCTTTGCAGATCCGTCTTGCGCACAAACTTCTTGGTGCAGTCCCCGATCTGGCAGGGGAACGGGTATTCTCGCTTCTCGCGGTGCGTCTCCATGTGGGCCTTGAAGTTGTAGCTGCGGCTGAAGAACTTGCCACATCCCTTGACATCGCACTGGAAGTTGGCTTCCTCCTTGGTCGTGAGCTTTCTCGGAGCCCGCCTCCGGTCGTCACTGCGGGAAGGATTCTGGGCTTCCTGCCGCAGCGGCATCATGGCTGGCGAGTGAAGACCCGGCCCCGAGTAGAGCTGCTCCGAGTCGGCCGGGTATTGGTCTGTCCTCGCCCAGTGCGCCAATGCCCCCTCGGAGGCATACCCGCTGGACGAGTGCGCAGTGGAGGGCGGTCCAGAGTGTGGCATGGTCGTGGCCGGTCCGATGTCATCCGGGTAGGATGCGTGTCCGAGGCTAGGCGATGGATACTGGGGTGGTTCCATGCCTTGGCTATAATGTGAAGGCAGGTCTTCCGGTCTCATCCTGGGACTCGGCGATGCGGATATGGGAGGGTATTGCACCGGGAGTCTGGTGAGTGAGGGCACGGGTGATCGCTGCAGCGCGGGTGGCGGAGACTGCTGGCTCCTGGACGAGTAGGTGTCGCCGGGGTAAGAGGTGGCCAGAGGCCCGTCGTAGGGCGCAAAAGTGTCGTATTCGGCGCTCAGGATCGTACTCATGGACGCGGTCGTCAGAGCCGGATGTAAGGCCGAGGCAGGACTCCACCCGGCAATGGCATCGAGTCGTGGGCTGGGAGCATCCGAGGCGAGGGTTGGCGCCATGGAACAAGCCTCGTAGGCGGACGAGAGCCTGTAGTGCTGCTCGATCAGGTCAGGAGAGGGATAATCCGAGGAAGACGCCTCCGAGGGGCAATATGTCTTGGGTGTAGATGCGGCTGATCGCGTCAGAGGAGGCGTCAGATCCATGGCGCAAGCCGAAGTAGTTCCAGTGAGGCGTGAAAGGGGACCGATGCTTGCTGGCACCTGTCGAGTCGCGAGAAGTCTAGACTCGGCGTATACTTGTCCACGTTGCCTGTCTTGAGAGGGTGGTGAAGCGTAAGATGCAGTGTTGGGAGGCGGCACGAGGAAGCGCTGTGGTCTTGGGCGTCGGAAATGTCACGAGTCTCTGGAACAAAGCCTTTTCCTTCTTCTTTTTTATTGGTTGGAGAGTACGACGTGGGCGGCATATAAATATGATCCGCAAGAAGAAGGGTGGGTAGGAGAACGGATGACTCCACCCGACGTTGGCTCGAAGGCAGAAACGGCTGGGGAACAGGCAGATATATCCACTCTGGTACAGAAGCAGTTCGAGGGACATGGACGAGGCTGAGGGAGAGCTGCAGGGCTAGGTGTGGTGAGGTGGTACGGACTAGACAGGTAGAATAAGAGCAGAGACGCTGGTGGACGGTAGGGCTGATGCTTGGCGGGGATTCTGCCTGGAGGGGGAGGAGCCCAGCCCAGAGGTCGAGCACGCCCGGGATATACCGGTACTGTAGTCTGTAGAGGGCTTGAGGGCCCCCCTACTTTACGTATCGGGCGGCAGGGTTTTGACATGTCAGACTCTGGACCTCTGGGGAGGGTACTTTGTTCAACCACGGTATAACCAACATGGCTGTTGGATGCACCAACGTACATATCTGATGGTGGATTAAGATGGGGGTTCAGACATGGGCCGGGGTCACCTGGGTGGGTACCGGCGAGATGGGCTGAGGATGCAACGGGGTTGGAAGGGGGATGGATGACAGCACTGTGAGGACAGAGAGAATCATGTCCATGCTTGATTCATTCCCCGTGGTTCTGGAGCGAGCAGAGTCTCCTGTAAGCCCCCTGTGGTCCGTGGCAATCGGTCTGAAGCCCCACGTCACGATGGGCCAGCGCTCGACGTGCTCACGTCGACGCGGAAGAGCTGAATCAAAGGTCTGTTGGGCGACGCAACATGATAGGGCTGCGTGCGGCTGCTCGGGGGGGGGGGGGGAGCATATTCACAATCCCACTGCCCTGGGAGCGGCCGCAGAAAGTACTGCCACTACCTTGTATGTAGGTAGTACCGTACCGTGAAGAGGGCGGAAGAAGTCTAAAATCCTGCGCAGCAGATCGTCAGGATGGCTGCGTGGACGTTGGAGGATTCCAACCCCGGCTCGGCTGTCTGCCCCTTCTGGTTTAGCCCTCAAAAGGACCTGGGTCGGCTCCACCAATCGTCCTCAGCCCGGTCGACACGAAGGATTCAAGAACCTTTGGAAACCCCAACCAGACAAGACAAACACGCCCGACCGACTTGTGGATGGAGGATGGGCCAACTGGCCACTACTAGGTATGAAGACAGATCATAACCACGGTTGTACGTATGTACGTTGCCTACTCGACACGGTGCGACATAGGACCGGGCTGGATTGCTCAGGCAGCCTGGCAAGATGGGGGAGGCTGTGTGGACGGATGCCTACGAGTGATGGTGAGGGCACTACTGTGTACTTGTCGTAGTCTGGACGCTAGGCCCAGGCTGACACTTGACTAGCAGGGACTTCGATCATCGCGGACGAAGAGCCAAGAGGGCAGGCAGGCAGCCAGTCCAGTCCCAGCTCCAGTCCAAGCAGTACCATAGCAGTGCGGTGGTCCCGGCTCACTGGCAGCATGGTGCCGTACTCGCTGTATACTCACTCCCATGTGAATGCCAGTCTGGAGTTGTCCATCCATATCAAATGGTCCCCTCGACATCCCGCCGTCCCGTTCTATTTTCTATTCCTGTCTGTTCGGATGTCGCATTGCCGCCGGGCCCTGCTTCGCTCGCACTGCAGCCAACGTCCCATGCAAAGTCAATCCTCCTCACTCGTCAGTAGCAGCATGCTCATCGCCAACTGCAGCCAAGAGGGCTGTCAGAGGGCTGTCAGACGGCTGTCAGACGGCCGGACTGGCTTTCCTAGGCCAGCATAAACACTCGATTCGAGCACATACGTTCCCATGTACTTTGTGGTGTTGCGAGCCGAAGATACTGCGCCGTGCGGCTGCATCCTGGAGGCGTGTCTACACACAATACATATGTCCCCAGGGCTGAGGTTAAGACATGGACATTGGTGCCACGCCGCAAGCAGAGCCATGGCCGTGGCCCGGGGCCTCATGAAACAGTGACCCATCGTCAGCGCCATTCAACTGCCGGCATCCAAGGGCACAGCAGAGCACACACCTGGTGGCGGTGGTAGACCTGCCCGCTGGTGTCGGAATTGCACCTGGTCGAATACTTGCAGCCAGAGTGTTCCGCACCGACTCATCTTGACCAGGATGGCGGGGGAGGCTCATTCAGCCGCAGAGGACCACACGTCGAAACGTCCCCAGTTCCCGGGAAACCCGGGCCCGTGGGAATTGTTAGGCACACCGCCCGCATCCACACGCACCGCGCACGCTGCCCAAGCACCTACTTACCATATGCTCAGTACATATCGAGCAGAGCCCCGTGCGGTACATCACACACAACTCGCAGCCGCCCGTACTACTGTGTAGACAGAAGTCAGAACCTTATCCGGCGTCCTATGCGCCACAGTGTGCCCTGCCGCGCTGGCGCTGGCGATTGCATCTCACGGCGGCATGTGGGGAGGCTTCTGTTCTGCCGGGCCGTCGTAGACTCGTAGTATGACAGAAAGTCTCATCTGCCGAGAGGGCCCGTGTGTAGGATGAAGGATCACCTGCGGATGGTATGGTGGTAGAAGGATGATTATTGATGAAGCAGCGGCGTGGCAGCGTGGGTCGGCAGTATGGATGCGGGCATCGACCCTCGACTGGCGCTTAAACAGGACGATGCAACCATGTCGGGCCAGGGCGTAGGTAAGTAAGTAAGTGCAGTAACCTCTTAAGCGCGGGTCCTGTTGCACAGCGTCGCCGTCAGCAGCAGCTTACTGCTTGAGCTAAATATCCGTTCTATCCTGGGAAGGTCCACTGGCTATTCTCACCGGGATTAGATCCAACGGTTGGTTCCATCGCGCCACAGCCTAGCCAACACCCAATTTGACACGATCCTGTGTCATGCAGCACGTCACCTGGACCTTGCTTGATTGACTGACTCTTGGCCTCCCCAAGAGGGTGTCGTTGGGAAGCCCGGCAGTCTGTTCACGTGCAGAGCAGGTGGGCTGGCTGCCGCTAACAATAGCCCTTCTTCATTCAGCCTCTCACTCTGTCGCTCTCGGGCCCGAGGCTGTGCGAGGTTTATTTTAGACTTTGAGTTCTGTTGCACCGACTTCGGTGCCCCGCAGCTCTGTCTGTTGGTTGTCTAGTCCAAGAGGTCAACTGCTTCTAAATTTAGCAGATGGAGTCGGTGTCCAACAGAGTATTGTGAGAACTGGAGACAGTGCAGTCGATCCGGAGACGTCGAGTCTTCCGTTCCGGCTGAAGTGAAGAGTGACGTGCAAGTGGAATGTGACTCTGGTGGTTTTTGATTAAGGGTTTTTTTTTGGGGGGGGGGATGGGGGGGGGGAGGCGCGGTTGAGGGAGTGCTGCTGGGAGGGGGCGATGGGGTTCCCGTGGGGCCTTTCCGCATTCAGCCCCCTGGACACTGACTGACCTTTCGAGTGTTCCCCATCCACTTCCGGGACGCCTGAAGTACCAAAGTATCACCTATTCCTTCACTTCTCAGGCACGTGACACCGCGTCAGGCAACCAGCGCCATCATTCGATCGCTCGAACGACGAAGGCCATCGCGTTGACTCGCCGGTTATCAGCTCGTCTCACGCTCAAAGGTTGCACTCTGACGAGGCTCGAGCCTCTGGCGACCGATTTCTGATCACGTCTGCGCCGCGATCAAGGACAGCCATTTGGAGACCGCTTCGACAGAGCCCTGTACAGAGTTCCGAGTTCAGGCCGACGAGCCCGGGCCAGGCCTCGTCTGTGCTTGCGGAACAGCGCTCACTACGTCGTCGAAACCGGTGCGGCGTGGCAAGGCGACGGCTCTTGGCGCTTTTTTTCTCGGGGCCCCAAGGAAGAGGCCGCAGCGCATCTGAGCCTCGAGACCGCTCTGCAACTCCTGTCAAAGGCCCCGCCCCTCAACCCCCAACGAACGTACCTCGCCCCACCTCCTCGATGCTCTTTTGGCAAAAATCCAACTTGAAATTTCCGCTCTCGAAGACTTCCCAACGCAGCCCGTGAGAGTCCGCTCCGTGGCCAGTGTTCTCGCCCTCTCGCGGACAGCCCCCCCCCTCCCCCCCCAAACCACCATGAGGTTCAATATCGAGTGAGATGTCCTTCTGCTCTTTGTCCTGTGACTTGCTGCTCACCTCATGGGTAGTGACCTGCCCGTCCTCTTCCCCTATCCCAACATCTACCCTGGTATGTGTCTGTTCCCCCACACCCACCCCCCCTGGAACTACGGCTCTGCCCACAGGCCGCACCACGCTGACTGGTCTCAGAACAATATGCATACATGTGCGATCTCAAACGTACGCTGGACTCTTGGTCCTTATTGTTTTCATGCGCGAATTGCTGGCTGACTCCCCTCCAGGAACCCTCGACGCGGGCGGCCACTGCGTCTTGGAGATGCCCTCGGGTACTGGCAAGACTGTCTCCCTGCTGTCCCTAATCGTCGCCTACCAGCAGTACTACCCGGAGAAGCGGAAGCTTGTCTATTGTTCCCGGACCATGTCGGAGATCGAGAAGGCTCTGGCTGAGCTCAAGGCCCTCATGAAGTATCGCGCCGACGAGTTGGGCCACGAGGAGGACTTCAGGGGTCTCGGCCTGACCAGCCGGAAGAACCTGTGTCTTCACCCTTCCGTCAAGCGGGAGAAGAGCGGAAGCATCGTCGACGCACGTTGCCGAAGCCTCACCGCCGGTTTCGTCAAGGAGAAGAAGGATCGCGGCGAGGATGTTGACCTCTGTGTGTACCATGATGTAGGCTTTGCTCCGATCCATGCCCGTCTGCAGCTTTTCCTGACCACATTGTAGAATCTCGATCTTCTAGAAGCCCACAATCTCATACCCAATGGCGTCTGGACCTTTGATGGTCTCCTTCGCTACGGCGAGCAGCACAAGCAATGTCCTTATTTCACGGCACGCCGCATGGTGAGGCCCCCAACATCATCTTCGTCGACGCTCGTGTCACCATCACGCCCTCGACAAGACTGACGTTGTCACAGATGCAATTCTGCAACGTCATAATCTACTCCTACCACTACCTACTCGACCCAAAGATTGCTGAGCGTGTCTCCAAGGACTTGTCCAAAGACTGCATCGTCGTGTTCGACGAAGCTCACAATATCGACAATGTCTGCATCGAGTCTCTCAGCACCGACATCACCGAAGATTCGCTGAGGAAGGCCACACGTGGGGCTCAGAACCTCGAGAGGAAGATAGAGCAGATGAGGGAGACTGACCAGAAGGCGCTTGAGAACGAGTATCAGAAGTTGGTCGACGGGTTGAGAGAAGCTGACGAGGCCCGACAGGAGGATTCTCTCATGGCAAATCCCGGTGAGCATACCTGAGTCGACGTCGTCGTGCTTGATCGGTCTGACATTACACATAGTGCTGCCCGAGGATCTGCTCAAGGAAGCTGTGCCCGGGAACATACGCAGAGCGGAGCATTTCGTGGCGTTTTTAAAGAGATTTATCGAGTATCTCAAGGTGCGATGCCGCCCTTGGCAACCTTCAGACTCTGCCACCGCTGACAACCCTGTAACATCAGACTCGCATGAAGGTTCGACAAGTCATATCAGAGACTCCGCCCTCGTTCCTGGCTCATCTGAAGGAATATACCTTCATAGAGAAGAAGCCTCTCAGATTCTGTGCCGAACGTCTCACCTCCCTGGTCAGGACCCTCGAGCTCACCAGCATCGAGGACTATCAACCCCTGCAGGAGGTCGCCACGTTTGCTACCCTCGTCGCCACATATGAGAAGGGCTTCTTGCTTATACTCGAGCCTTACGAGTCCGACACTGCCGAGGTGCCCAATCCCATCCTTCACTTTACCTGTTTGGATGCAGCGATTGCCATCAAGCCGGTATTTGATCGATTCAGCTCTGTCATCATCACGTCCGGTACTATCTCGCCTCTGGAGATATACCCAAAGATGTTGGGTTTCACGGCTGTCATCCAAGAGTCTTACAGCATGACACTGGCCCGGCGGTCTTTCTTACCCATGATCGTCACCCGAGGCAGCGACCAGGCGGCCATTTCAACAAGCTTCCAAGTCCGCAACGAGCCGAGCGTCGTGCGCAACTATGGTAATCTCTTGACGGAGTTCGCCAAGATCACACCAGATGGTCTGGTCGTCTTCTTCCCCTCTTACCTGTACATGGAGTCCATCATCAGCATGTGGCAGGGTATGGGTATCCTCAATGAGGTGTGGAAGTACAAGCTCATTCTTGTCGAGACCCCGGATGCTCAGGAGACCTCACTGGCGCTAGAGACCTATCGCACTGCATGCTGCAACGGCCGTGGTGCGGTGTTGCTGTGCGTGGCTCGTGGCAAAGTCTCAGAGGGTATCGACTTTGACCATCAGTACGGCCGAACGGTGCTGTGTATGGGTGTGCCTTTTCAGTACACCGAATCGCGTATCCTCAAGGCTCGTTTGGAATTTCTGAGGGAGACGTATCGAATCCGCGAGAACGACTTTCTGTCCTTCGATGCGATGCGCCATGCGGCGCAGTGCTTGGGACGCGTGTTGAGAGGCAAGGATGATTACGGTATCATGGTGCTGGCAGACAGGCGATTTCAAAAGAAGCGAGTGCAGCTCCCGAAATGGATCAACCAGGCCCTGATGGACTCCGACAGCAATCTCAGCACAGACATGGCGGTCAATAGCGCCAGGCGCTTCTTGAGAAGCATGGCTCAGCCTTTCCGGGCCGAGGACCAGGAGGGCATCAGCACCTGGAGCGAGATCGATCTCAAGAAGCACCAGGAGGAGCTTGGCGAGCAGCAGATCCAAGAGCTGAGGGATGCCCAGGTCAACGGAAACGGCAGCAGTCTCATCCAACAAGCAGGAGGCGAGATTGACTACATTGGAGAAGATGATGATTTAGATGACATGGACCTCGATGGGATGTAGACTGTTCCTCGAATGGCAGCGGACGTAGATAGCATTTCCACCCTCCAGCTTAGCACATCATCAAGATCACATTTCCGCGTTTCTTGCCTTCTGGGCTAGTTCGTCCGCTAGCCGAAGCAGGTAGAATTTCTTGCAGGTACCAGGGACCTTGCCAAAGGCATTAACCATTCGGTTGATATCCTGCCGTCCCTTATCATACGCCGCAAGATCTCTGTTTCCGTACACATCGCGCCCTGTTGCATAGTGAGCAGGGTCGAGGTTGCGAAAGAAAACATTGACGGCAACGGAGACGTCAGTGATCGGTTCGGCCGTGTGTAGCCACTAGGTGATGTCAGTGGGATGCAGGTCTGGGAAGGGATCACGAGCCTCTTGGAGAATGAAGCGGACGGGTAGGCGTCTCAAACAAGAGCATCCGGGATCCAGCCAGGGGGGCGGCGCGAAGAAGTTTTTTAAGAGAATAACTCACTAGAGGTGGGATATACAAAACGTCTCCTGGGCCTAGGATTGCCTCGAACGGGTGCGTGGGTCCCAACGCGGGGGACTTAAGGGAGTCGAAGACGTCGATGCTGGAACTCGAAGCTCCAGGTGCGAAGGATAGGCGGGTGACGTCTGACGGGGGAAACAGGACCATCCGTTTTTTCCCGCCGATCTGGCAGTACACATTGGCTTGCACATCTGACAGTCAAGAATTAGCAGCTGGCGAGAGTTTGCCCGGGAGATGAATAAATACCGTAGTGGAGCCACATGTTGACTGGGCCAGACATCCGCAGTACCGAGCTGTGGACGTTGTTCTTGCACGCCGACAGTTGAGGGGGAAGATTGAAGTCAGAGGCGAGCATTGGGAAATCGCGCTCCAGGCTTGCTGCCTGGTCAGCTGGTTTCTCTGCGGACAGAGCACGTAAATAAAGTCTCCTGCCGTCCTGCAGGCCCTGGACAAAATCGCCAAAGGTCATGTTCGTGTATACAAAGTTCTTGGCGTTGAAGTCCATGCTTCTTGACTGAGCCTCATGAACAACCACCTAGTTGACGAATGCGTTAGTGCTGCGCCACTGTCTGACTCACTTGATGGTGCTTATACACACCTTGCGTTCGCTGCTTATCCGGTTGACCAAATTTTCCAGAGTCCATTCATTGAGACAGGGACCGAGATCGAGTTCTCCCAGGACGACTGGTTGACCATGGGCGATGATGTTCTCGAATGAGTCATCCGAGGTCAAGATGGTCCGCCGAATGGATATTATCTTTGGTGTCTGGTCAGAGCCGTCCTGGGCTGGGCGCACATTATGAGATTGCATCTGAACAATCTCTCCACCTCGTGCGTACTCCCAGCGCAGGTCCTCCTGCACTCGACCAACCTGTCCGGCGTCAGGGAGAGTCAATGTGTAGACGCCTTTAGTCCCTGAGCGGAAATGTCAGTACATGTCGAAATTAGGGCTGAACGAGTCCGAGAGTCTGAACTCTGGAGATGCGATTCTCTTTGACTGGGGAAGGCCCGCGCAAGCCGACAACAGGGGACTAGAGTCGCGAACATACAGAACGTTCCCATGGAAAAACAGGTAGCTGCCCCGCCAATCACAACAAGTTGATGATCTTTTATGAGGGCAATACTCGAGCCAATGAGCAGAGGACGGGGAATGTCCGTCGAAGCTGGAATCGTCAGCCGTGAGGTTATCTGGATTTCGGACTCGGACGTAAGGAAGCCGACCAAGTCATCTTCACGCCTCGTGATTCCATCGGATCCGACACCACCGACGACGACTAATAATTCGCGGATCTGGATGGACGAGGCTCCAAACCTTGACAAAAGAGCGGCAGTCTCGCTTTGGAGGTTTTCAAGAGGACGGAACGTGATGGTCGGGATCTAAGAAGGTCAGAAATATCTTGAAGCCGAGGGGTCTTCTTGCTCACTTGGCTATCGTCGAGAGAGAGGTTCCATGCCAGAGGCTGATTAACTATCACTCCATCACTTGAAAGACCGCCAGCTAAAACCCCATAGAATGTCGGCCGACTTCCCAGCTTTCTCCCGCAGCACGTGAGAGTCGCGCCAAATGCTGGTTCTGGCTGAATCGTACCCTCCGTTCGACATTCCAACCAACCCTTTTGGGGGTGGTAGATAAGTATCAAGTCAGAGAGCTCCGTCGCCCCCGATTTCCCGCCAAGCACGAGGGCCAGAGGGGAGTCGAGTAGCCTAGCAGCAGAGTGGCGATATACTGGCCCAGGGAGACTAGAAATCCTTTGCCACACATGAGAGTCTTTCTTGAACAACCAGCAGTCGCTCATCGCCTTCGAAGGTGAGGATCGTCCGCCGGCGAGTAGAACCCCATGATGCCCAAGATCGGTGAGCGTGAAGCACATACGACTTGACGGGCCTCCTTGAGAGTGCATGTGAAGGTCGCAAGGTAAGCCTTCACGGGTATAAATGTCGTACGAGGGAAGACGAGTAGTGTTTCCCAGACCCAGGCAATTGACGATGGACTCATTTCCGTAATCATCAGCCGCCGTCATGGCTGCACCGAAGCGACGAAGACCATGTTGACTTAAGAGCTTGGTGTAGTGCGTGTCAAGTTCGGTCGACGTGACTTGAGAGCTAACATTGCCAGGGAAATGATCCTGGCTCTCAAGTCCGTAGTTCTTGGCGTGAAGGAGAACATAATGACTTCCAAACAGAGCGAACTCCTGCTCCCACCTCTCATCAGCACGTCTGGGCCAAGCAACCGATACAAAAAAGTGTCTCAGTGGTCAAGGATGAGGCCCATGGGGTCAGAGGATCAGTCATGGGCTTGACAACGTACCTCCCATTCGTCGAATGGCTCAACATGGTTTAGTCTTCTTCGATCGTCTGGCGTGAAGAAAGTCTCGTCTTTCCAAGCTGACCATAGAGACTGAGCGCGTACGGCAGACCAGGCCTTGCCCTGAAAACGGGAGCATTGCTGAGGAACTGTCGAATACGTAGTCACGGATTTAATCGGCGTTGATAGTTTGGCAAAATGGCCTACCATGGTTTCCGCAAATGGATGGTCAGGACCATCCGGTAGGATCTGCTCGAGCAAGCAGAACTCGGCTGCACGACACAATCAGCATTCCGTTTAGTGCATGTGAAGTCGGTGATGATGATCGTTCCATGGAAGAGATCAGCGCCGTCTCGACCGCCAACAGCTTCATGTTGTGAGCTTGACGCAGAGCAACGGAGGAGTCTTGAAACAGCCCCAATGAGGGCCTTCGGCTCGTCGTGGCGTGAATGCGATAAAGGAGCTCGAAGCACACGTACCCTGTCCGAGACTGCTGGTCCATTCTATCAACGAGTCGGCGGCGTCCGTCTCCATGCTGAAGCAGCATCCGACGTCAGTAACGACGCGTTTGAGTATCATGATGCGAGATTCATTACGACTGTTTTTTTCTTGGACCGAAAGAGGAAGGGGGAGGAATGTGAAGAGGCTGTGTTTCTCGTCGTCCCTGGGCCGTAGGAGACGAAGCGAGTGCTTCACTGCCAACTTAAGATCCTCGTCGGTCTGAGGACAGGACACACAACGGAATTTGCAAGGACGCACTATGTGATTGATACTTCTGCAACGAACATGAAGAAGCATTCTTGAACATCGACGATAGATTTCAGAGCCGCTTCGAGAGCAGCCGTGTGGCGGAGATCGCAGCCTACCTGATGGTATCGATCGCTGGATAGTTTGATGGGCGAGTCCGCATCTCCGGTATGGACCTGCGATAGACATGATACCAACTCGGGTGTGTTGAGGACGGTGTGACGCTTCTTCTGGATGAGATCTGGGAAGTCGACGTCGACGAACACAGCACGGGATTTGGTGCAGTCTCCGGGGTACCGAGTCCAGCACTACAGGAGTCCCTGGTTAGTATTTTGCACTTCAATAGTTTCACGAGGTGTCTTTGGAGATGTCTTAGGAGGTGTCTCATGAGGAGAAAGAATCACACAGAGACTTTGCCTCATAATACACCTCATAAACCACCTCACAAGACACCTCACAAGACAGAGTGTTGGGAAATTTTGGGTGTGCAATAGTGACCTACCTGCCAGGGGATGACATCGCTGGGAGAGACCATCAGCCATGGACCGCAGTACAAGACGGCGGCACGAGACCACAATGAACAATGCCTACCTGCCACAGCCGAGATTCACAATGACTTTGGTCTTGGGCGAAGGTTGTCTGAGGAAGTTGCGCAGAGTGACATCGATGACATGCAGGCGCAGGTGGTAGCCTCTGTTGATGAGAGGTGCTCTCCGCTGGAACTTGTTGACGAAGAAGCGGAAGAAGTGCTCCGTCGGGTAATAGAGACGCTCTGTACTTCGCTTGGACACGATGCTGCTGTTGTTGGTGGCCATGACAAGCATATCGTCACCTCTGGTGATGCCTCGCTCGGGGGCCTGCCCAGAGACCTGGCATGGGCCATGATCTCGTTGTTTTCGTGGGCCCATGTCATATGTCATCGAGTCACTGCGTAGATTGTCGATGGATAGGAACGATGCAGACGGAAGAAGTCCCAGGCGGCGGACGGGGACCATTGGGCATGGCCTGAGGATGGAGAGCAGGGCTACCAGCTAGATCAGTGCCCCGACCCGAGCAGCCATGATCAGTCCGTTGAAGCTGAAGGACACTCTGCTGGTATTCCCAGTCTGCCAGGAGCCTCATGAGAAAATTCAAGTGCCAGGGTTTGACTACCTACTGAGTAGGCATGGGACAGGGATTGGTGCTGCCCCACCATCCTACCAAAGTACACAGTACAGACTGACAGCGACGCTGCCAGATACCGGCAGGGTGGCAGGGCGAACGCCGTAAGCAATTTGGTGGTCGACAGCAATGAGAATCATCCCTACCATGACACACTACAGATGCACCGTCTACTCAGTCTCAATCATCTGGAGGCTTTTGGTTATTGGATTCCTCCATGGGTCTGTTGTTTAAGGTGCCTTGGCATAGCACAACCTCCTGTGAGATATTCCCTTTTCGGGTATCCCCTCTTCTGGTGTAATTTTGCAAAGGAACCTGTGCTCATGTGTAGAATTTGGGTTATGGCATATTATTCCGAACAGACGACAGCCTCTGGAACGGTATGTCATGGCAATTAGTAGTGCTCCAGGGTCCCCAAGGCCTAGTCAACGCTTGTACCGACACTTGTACCTGTACTTGTCCTGACACAAAGTAGCTCAAACCCTGGTACAAACTTGCAGGGGACTGGAGCTGCAGCTGGGAGCTGCGAGCTGCTGTGGAGGAGAGGGTGAGTGGGTTTGGGGGGGGGGGGGCTGAGGGCACATGGGGGACCTCCCGGGAAGCTTGTCAACTGACCCAGCATCACCTGCTTCAACACCAGGCTCGCTCTCGACCTTGATCTTGAACCTCGACACCAAGAACCACACCAACGACATTTAATACGCACCTTTTCTCTCCGCTTGCCGGCCTTTGCCTCACGTGCCGTTCTTGCTCTGCCACGCCGTCCTCCTTGCGAATACGACATCTCGTACCTCTTGACTTCTACGCCGTTCTTGCTCGCCTTCGCCCTTCGAGCATCGAGACTGGACATTCCCGCCCCGCCTCGACGCTGCCGTTGTCCGTTCTCCGCATCGAGTCGCCGACCCACACACCACATGCATACATAATAGTAATACGGATTGACCGCCTTCATCTTCCCGGCTCACCAGCTCCTCCATTCGATAGCAGGAACATGCCCCGGGTCAGCGAGACCTGCCATTCTTGATACATACGTCTAGCCAATTCACACGGTCAAGAGCATCTTGTCGACTGGCTTGGTCGTGCTTGTCCAGCGTCCCTCGCCGAAATGGCTGCGGCCAACCTCAACTTCATCACCTACAACCAGGACCACAGCTGTATCGCTGTCGGTATGTTCGCCGACTCACGTGGCTGGGCTCGCCCCAAAGGCGCGCTCTCTGGCTGACATCCTCTGCCCCTCAACAGGCACCTCGAAGGGTTTCCGCATCTACCACACCGACCCCTTCTCCAAGATCTTCAGCAGCGACGATGGCAATGTCTCCATCATCGAGATGCTCTTCTCGACGTCCCTCGTCGCCCTGGTCCTCTCTCCTCGCCATCTCATCATCCAGAATACAAAGGTCTTTGGCTCCTGCCTCCTCCAGGGACATCACCGGCCCCGTCCGCATGACTGACTGACTTGCTCGAGCAGAGGGCCTCCGTGATATGCGAGCTCACGTTCCGCTCCGCCGTCCTCGCCGTCCGCCTCAACCGCCGCCGCCTCGCTGTGATCCTCGAGGAGGAGATCTACCTCTACGACATTGCCAATATGACCCTGCTCTATGTCATATCTACCTCTCCCAACCCGACCGCCATATGCGCCCTGTCGCCCTCCTCCGAGAACTGCTACATCGCCTACCCGTTGCCCAAGCCGAGGGAGGACGCGGGCGAGAGGCGACCGCAGCACGCCCCTCCCCTCTCCACATACGTTCCACCGACCTCTGGCGACGTCCTTATCTTCGATACCGTGACCCTTAAGGCTGTGAACGTCATCGAGGCCCACCGCTCCCCGCTTTCCTGTATCGCATTGAACAGCGAAGGCACCCTGTTAGCAACCGCTTCCGAGACGGGCACCATCATCCGGGTCTTCTCGGTCCCACGGGGCCAGAAGCTGTACCAGTTCCGTCGGGGCACCTATCCATCGACAATCTACAGCATGTCTTTCAACCTGAGCTCCACGCTGCTCTGCGTCTCATCGACATCCGACACTGTCCATATATTCCGTCTCTCCGGACCTGCAGCGACCGAGGGAAATGCCACAGCCGGGGGAGCCGGTGTCGGTGAACAGCCCTCGTCACCACGTGCGAACCGTTGGGCCCGGTCACGATCACGAAGCTACGATAGCGGCAACGACTCGCCCGGCAGTACTGCGGGCTCCCCTCGCAGTGACGCGGCCGACATACTGGGGTCGTCGGCGAACAACGGCTCGAGCGGTCCCGGCACTCCTGCGAACCGGCCACAGAGCGGCTCTTTCAGCAGCATGCTACGACGATCCTCACAGCTGATGGGCCGAAGTGTCGCGGGTGTCGTGGGTTCATACCTCCCGCAGACCGTAACCGAGATGTGGGAGCCTCTGCGCGACTTCGCCTTCATCAAGATACCCAAGGTGTCATCGGCAGCGGCGGCGCCGAACAAAACCGCTGCTGGTCCCGCGGCGTCTAATCCAATTTTTCCAAATGGGCCCATGCGAAGTGTCGTTGCCATGAGCAGCAGCAGTCCTCAAGTGATGGTCGTGACGAGCGACGGTGGATTCTATGTCTTCAATATTGACATGGAACATGGGGGCGAGGGCTACCTTGTTCGCCAGTTTTCGTAAGTGCTCCCTGATGGCTGCGTGGTGACCTGATCCTGTTCGGCGCCGCGGTTGACTGAGAATGAGCCTCAGGGTCCTCGAGGGTGACGACAAACTTGACGCCTCGTTCAACCCATAGAGCCGGAGTGCGACACTGCGTGCTGAGCAGCTTCTACGACTGAGAGAAAGGCTCGAGTGGACATGACCCAAAATCGGCATTGAATGCCTGGCAAACGGCTGATATTCCAAGGGATGGGCGCGTATTGGGGTTTGGGGCCAAGGCGTTTTGACCAATTTCATCTTGAAATGCTCGTTCTCACATCAAGCTTGGAGTGGTGGTGGAGCGGTCGAGGGTCTGCCGTGGGCCTTCGTTTCGGGCAGAGAACGTCCAGGTTTCTGAACACATGAGGTGCACTCAAATTTGGTCAATGATACCCTCACTGCATTTTTCTTTTGCCCTCTGGCATTGCTATTGACGGAAGGGCGAGCCAACAGTCGTGCTGACTCCCAGGCAGAGCAATCGCTACTCGTATCCGCCCCGAGATAAGAGCCCCGGCCAAGAGGGCGGGGAGAAGAGGGGGTGGGGCCAATGGCAAGCGGATTCGGGCCACGGACCACTCCGTTGACCCCAGAGAGAGAGCATGGATGACAACTGCCTGACTGGCATGATGAGTGCTATTGCTTGCTTGCATGTTGCCCTATGGGTCCTGGAAATTGCCATCATCAGTAGTACATAGTAAGTATCATTGCAAAGGATACGCCGTGTTTTGAAACCAACCAACTCCAAACACTCTGCGAGACTGGTCTGCTGTCCGCCGTACGTAGCCCAGAGCAAGTGTCCATTCATAAATCGTCAAAGTCGTGCCTCTCGTTTGATCCGACGGCTCATCTCATTACTTCGGGGCAGCCGCTTCGCGGCAGCTGCTGACAATTGGATCATCTCGCGTAGGGCCTGTTCATCAGGGCGATTTCCCTTGCGATCTCGGCCCATTCTAGCTCGCGTTTGATGCCAGGCGAGCCAGCCGCATCCGCCTCGCTGGCTTTTCTACGTTGTAACGTCTCTTCCCACTTCAAAAGCTCGTAGGCGAATCTTAAGTGCGGTTGGATGATGACGTTGAGCCGCCGTGCTCGGACAAAGCAGTAGGCTCGAGGAAAGGAGAGGTTCATTGCCCGCATAACCTCCGCGATGCAAATGGTTGCGCTCCGAGACACACCCACTCGGCAATGCACTAGAGTCGCTGTGCCATTTCTCCGACCCCGATCTAGTAAGTCACCTGTCAGCCAACTGTGTCTGTAAGCGGGAGATTCTGAGCACGAGGGCTTCCAGCCTAGTAGCATATATAGCCCAGATGACATGTCGAGAATCCGCCAGGAGGCGAGGGGGAAAGAGGAAATCTGCCTACCAATGAATTCAAGACATCGCTCGAACTCATCCGTCAAGGGATCTATGCCATTATCCTGAACGTCTTGAACAACGCAGACATTGTCGGGTCCCCACCGCTCCAAGTCTCCATCACGCCACATGGCCGTCTCTCCCACGCTGAGGAGCTGGCATACACCCAACGCTCTCAAGAGCTCGGGATTGTTGGCATGGTTCAAATTGCCCAGGTACAAGTAGTCTAGGATACGGCTTGGGAATGATCCATCAATGCCTGGTAGCCAGTCGGGCTCGTCTGCAGCTAGAGTATCGATCTCTGAGGGAATCTTGTCTGCAAGAGCCGGGGACTCTGAGAGGAGCCGGGGAGCGATTGATGTCAGAAGGGAGACATCAGCTGGGTAGGCAAAGAAATTGCGCCCGGCAGTAGTATGGAGATTCAACCACGCATCTGGTACGGAGCGACCAGTGCTGAAACTGTAATAGGCGACTCCCAACATGGTCGACTCGGTGTACCCGTCCCCGCAGTGTATGAGGATCTTACGAGGCCGGCCGCTGGGAGGTGTATGCGTCTCCGTCATGGCGACATCACCGTCATCGTCCTTGTTGCTCACATAGCCGGATGGAAATGTGCCGCGCGCGAGATGATAGATCCACTTGCACGTCTCGACGATGCCGTCGGCTTCAGCATGTGACCACGATGACGGCAGGATGCTTCCAGACGATGGAAAGTCAAGACATGACTGCATCTCGTCTGTAGCATCCTGGGCGATATCCCGGAGCGCAGCAGGGTTCAGACGACCCACATCACTGCACTCTATCAACAAGTCAAAGGCGGCCTCCTCTTCCGAGCCGCGGTCAAGCGTGGGGCCCATCCAGACGTTGGGAGAGATCTCGGAAGGTTTCGTCATGGCGAACATTTCACTCCGCTCCTGGTGGACGAAATCGAGAACGTTACCCGTCAGGAGCCCCTCGGAGTCCACGGCCACGAGATCCAGATGGTGCTCCTCGAACTCACGGAACGGGCTGGTACACAAAAAGGTGTTGTAGGTCGGTACGGGATGACCCTGGGCGTCGTGCCTGTCTCGCCACCTCTGCTGGGCCGCCGCAATGTCCCTCGCCATCTTGCGAGCCGCAGTCGAGTCCTCCCCATAGACAATGATATCCGAAGTCATGGCGGACTTAGCAGCCTGAATCTGGAAGTTCCTGACCGAGAAGCCATCCCTCGGATCGACATCCTGGAACTCGGGGACGGAAAAGCAGTGCAGAAACTCGTGCGGAGAAATGGCGCCCTTAAGACGGGAGACGCCCAAGTCCGCGTCTGCCTTGACCACGGAAATGCCCCGAAGACAGGCCGGCGTCCTCCTCGCATTCCGGTTCCGGGCAGTGAAGAAGGACTGCTGGAGATGGTTGAGCGGGTGCAAACCATGGAGCCAGGGAAAGACCTGAGAAGGCTCTGGGAGGGGTTGGCGGGAGATGTGGTCTAGAGCCGCAGCGATCTGAGCGGGGGAAATCTCGTAGACGGCCACGGAGCCGAAGCTGATGCGAGCGAAGCCGGCGGGAGGGGAGAGGAGAGACTGCTGAGGCGACTGCTCTTGCTTGCCGGGGGACGGAGGCGGAGTGGTTGGATCCTGTTGAGGCACAGGCCCCGGGGGGCAGATGGGGATATGTTTGTTGGGGACGGCCGGCGGACAAGGTTCCGACTCGTCCTCAAGGGTGTCGATGGTCAAGGAGGAGCCAAGACTGGCGATGGCAGAGGAGTCGGGGCGGTGGGGAGGTAGAGGTCGAGGCAGAGCAATGGTAGCCATCCCGTCAGGTTAGACTGAACGCCGGAGGTTGGGAGGGGGGAGGCAGAGCAGGCCAGGCCAGGCCAGGGGAGGAGGACAGGACAGTGCGGCGGGGCGCGGCGCGGCTCGTCTCGTCTCGTGGATGAAGAGGGCCCTCTGAGCCCTTTGCCTCTTGTCTCTCGTCTCTTATCTCTGCCACCAAAACTGGCGAGCCCGCAGAGAGCGAACGCCACCTAGGCTGCGCGGATCGAATGATGAGGAACAAGAAGCAGACGGTGGAAGGTGATCATCTGGGTGCGGGCGCGTTGGTGGGCTGCTGTAGAAGACGCAACGCAAGTGAGAGGAAAGAGAGCTACGGAGGTGCAGGCGACGAGATCCGGATCGAATGATTTCCTCAAGCCGCGACCGACCAGCACAGCTGTTGAGGCTGTTGAAGCCCGAGGCTGGATACGAACAGCGATGCTATATCGCAGCACACGAGATGATGGAGGTACTCAAGGTAGACAACAAGATGATCAGTGACGGACGGTCAGAAGGAGGGCCGTTGCCTGGAGCACAGTGCAGTGCAGACGAGAGATGCGGGGATGCAATGGAAGGGCGTTACGAAGATGGACGGTTGAGGAGTTTCAGAAAGCGACAAGACAAATGTAGAAAGGCCAAAGGAGGGAGGGAGATATGGTTGTGGCGGCAGAGCAGACGGGGTTCTAACACGGAAGATGGATGGACGGGGGGGTGGGAAGGAAGGTTGCCAAGTACACACCACACACGATACACGGGCACATTGGCACACTGGATTGGTGGTGCGGATGCGGGGAAGGCAGAGGCAGAAACAAGAGAGCTATTCTGAACAAAAAGTACGAAACATCTCCAGCACCGTGCTGTGTGCTGCGTACGGGTCTGGCACGTAAGCACGCTCCCGCTCCCGCTCTTGCTGATACTGGTGCTGCAGCTGCTGCTACATGGGACTATGGACGCTACTGCTGCCCAAACGGCCCCAGGAATGAGCATGCACCAAGACGCGGTTGCATGCAGGTGGCACCCTACTTTACTTACTTCCACTTACCTGCCTCCCCACTGCGGCGATTCCCCCCAAGCCCCCGACCCACCACCGCCACCACAACAGCACCAGACATGCAGGTCGAGCAAGCCAGCAGCCAGGACCCCTGCACCCCTCTGCTGCCCCACGGTTCCTATCACACACATGAGTCTTGGATCAATCTCATGTTCCCCACCTGCCCGCCCGGCCTTTCCATGCGTGCGGCCATGCTCATGGTGGTAGGCCGTGGGCAGACCAGGAAAAGAGTTAAGAGGGCTGCGGTATAGAGACAGGAACGTTGTTGCTGTTGTTGCTGGACGGGCTGAACGGGCTGAACGTTAGCAAGCAGGCCAGACTAGTTGACTGCCAGCACGCGGGAATAAAGGGCTAAGGGCATCTGGAGCCCTGGACCCAAATGGGCAGAAGCCTAGTGGGACAAGCCTCTTGGGACCGTCTTAGATTCTAGAGCTTGATTGGGCTGGCCTGCCACACTTTCGTGGCAGATAAGGGACCTCGTTGAACTAATAGAAAGTAGTACTCAGCACCAAGTAGCCCTACACAGTACCAGACCAGCGCCCATGCGCCGATCTAGCACACAATTGCTTGAAGGTTCACCATGGATCAGGGACTCTCCCGGCCGGGCGGGTCTCTACTGTTTGCAGAGCACCTATTGCGGTACTTGGAGTTTAGCATACACCCCCCGAGACTTTTCATGTTGAGGTGATCTGCTGTCAGGACTGTCTAGGTCTGAGTACCTAACTACGGTAGCTGGGCATCGCATTAGACCTTGCGTCCGGTTTTTTAGTTACGCAGCACATTTGGAAAGCAGATCCAGAATATCGTCACCTCAACAACGATTGCGATCGAGCTACAGCAGAATTGCCCAACGTCGTCATTGTCAGCTCAGGGTCTGAATCCACCCGAGCAGCTGGCCCACACAAGCTCCATTCCAAGGCTCTGGCGTACCGCAGTACCGGCTGTACGTAGAGGTCCACCGCCAGACTCCAAAGTACTATGTACCTAGCATATCCACTACTAGTCAAGCAGGCAAGCTTTTTCTGCTCCTTACGGAGTACTCCTACCCACCAGAGTAGGGACTCTGGGCTCTGAACTCCAGGAATCCTGGGAGGTCGAGTCGTCCCCAGAGGTCCTGGAGCTCCCCAGGCACTGCCAGTCTGCTGGACCAGCTCGTCCATGGACGAGCCCATCAACCTGGGAACAGATTCCAAACTTGTGTCTCTCTGCCCCACCCTCACGTGCCATTACAGTACGTGCGCGCAGCGTGGTGCCCAACCCGTCCCTGACACCCGGACCCTGCATCCAAACTCCACCCTCGACCTCACAATCACCTCTCCAGCTTGGCGCCTGGCTAAGAGTATGTATACCTAGTAGTATTGAGCCAAGAGAGTCCATACGAAACAGTACATGTCGTGGTGTGCACCTACACCAGATGCTTCAGTCGTCCTCAGCTTCCACACCAACCAAGACCACGCTGGCCAGGGCCACGAGTATCACATCTCTTTTATAAAAGAGATCAAAATCAAACATCAAGCACGCCATTCCGGCCGTCGATACGCTATATCGCAGACTGCACAGACCGCTCCCGCCGTCGCGGGGCCACTCCCATCCACCTGGCCGTGCCCGTGTCAGACAAACACCGGAGGAGACGTCACAAGAGACCAAAAACCTATCCTCCATGGTGGGACCGCACGCAGCCAGCGTACATAGTCAGGATCGTATGTGACCAGATTTGGAACAATCGCCTCGAAAGCGGGAATGAGGTATATGAGACAGGAACCCCTGTGGCCGACACGGCACAACCAAATATCTTCTTGACGCTGTGCTGCGGAGAAGTCCCGATCATCGGGGCCGGTCGTGATGAGGGAGTTGGGAGGCAGAGCGGGCAAACCAGTCGGACGGATGGTTCGTCATACGGAGTCCTTGTACCGGTATCCTGTTAGGGCGGTAGACGATGGGCGAGAGAGACTCTTGTTGCTGCGAGGTCTGCATGGCGACTGTTCCTGGGCATCGAGCTTGTGAGCAGGTAGCGAGCGTATCGGGGTGAGGATTGACAGTTGACAACTGACCATCGCGTGAATATCCGGGTGTGTTTCACATGCTCATGTCATCCTCTGGTGTTCGGACTTAAGGCGTTATGGGAGCATAATCCCTGCACTCCTTGGGTGTGGAGCTGGACACCACGTCATACCATACTAGTGCGTATGTCTACCATTCGTACGACGCGTTGCATCGTCACACTTGTCCGGAGCCCCGACTCACGACCTTTCTCGTGGCCCGGAACTGCCTGCGTGTTCGTCCCGACCACGCACAACAGCTTTGCTGACGCTGTTGGCAGGAAATATGATGTTTTCACAAGAGAAGGCTGACTGACAAGCCGGGGGTCTGCTGCTGCTCCGGACTCACCCACTGTGTCCCCTCTGCCCCTGCACTGCACACGGCCCCGTAAGTTCTCTCCCGGGGCACAAAACACACAGAGACAATGCCCCGAGCTGACGACGTGTGGCGGCAGTATTGTACCACCGGTACGCGGCAGCGTGCAGACTTCGATCCTGTACTCGGCGCTCGAGCTGACTGACCATGGAGGCTCCTCACACCTACGGCCCGGCTTGTCGCCTTGCCCCTGTCGTCGAGCCCGGCCCGGACGACGACCTCCTCGACGGCATACCTCCCATCCACGCCCAGTTCTTCTACCACAGCCTGATCCCCTTGGACGATCCTCTCTCGACCGCTATCCCTGCCTCCTCCGACAGGTCGTCTTCCAAGGCCGCCCTCCGCCCCTTCTCCCATGCTGACAATAATGCCCTCGAGAGAGCATGGCTCGGCCTGGCCTCCACCAGCCACCGGAGGTCCCATCAAGCTTCGCTGGCCGACAGAAATCTGGAACCATCTCTCGCTTCCGTCAACTCGGAGAAACTCTCGCGCATAGTCGATACTCTAGTCAGGAAGCACAAGGAGAAGCATGCGCACGAACATCAGTCCAAGGCGCCGTTGGAACCACCTCTGGACTCGCTGACGACGACTACCATGCCCGTGTGCTGTCAGGAATTGCTGATCGATGCCTCGAACCTGCTGAGAGAGTCATTCTGCGAGGTAACAAGGAGGAAGCAGAGGAGCCTAGCTCAGGATAGTCTCGTAGAGAAGGCCACGGCCATCATGGAAAAGGATCGCCCCGCCCCCATTGTGGTGCCTCAGCGCGTGGCTCCATCCATGTCAACATCGTCCCCCCGGGCGGAGGGCTTTGTCTCGCTTGGCTTGTCCACCTCCTCGAGGGGCAGAGCGCCGTCTTTGGCATCGAGTACGCCTGCAAGCCGCTCTGCTTCCACGGATAGTCGGCGCCAGCGCTTCCCTGTAACTTATACCCCTCAACCCGACAGATCAATGCTGAAAGCGGCTGCTGTTCCGGTAAAGCCCCCAGCTGTCGACGACGGTATATCCGGGAAGCCATTCCTGAAGGTAGAGGAAGACGAGACCCTGACGACTTCTACGGAGGCCATCTCAGCTCTTGTCGAGTCTGAAGTGTCGGCCGCCGGTCGCAAGGAGATGAAGGCAAACGACGATGGTCAACATGACAAGTTTTCCGCACGAGCCAGCCTGGGGGAGAAAGAGGGTCTGAACAAGGAAGTTCGTGCGGTCGAAGTGCCCGTGGGAGTGTCGAGACTGCACATGGTGTCTTTACCAGCACTGCAGATGAAGCCAATATACTGGTCTCCAGTGAACGATATCGCCATCATCTCGAGATCTACATGGTTCTATAGGTGAGTGCAGCGAGGCTCCGGCGAATGGGCCTTTTCCTTCAGTTCTTCTCCTAATCTTCCCTTTTCTGTCCTTTCTCTTTGAAAATTCCTCGTGTCCGCACCTTGTGTATTTTATACGGCTTCTCTTTCGTCTCGACTGCTGCCAGATACGTTCGAGGTCCCCTCCCTGAACCTCGAGTATTAATCAAGATCTTAGAGACACAATGATACCGGTCGGACCGCCTGTTGCAAATCAACTCGAAGCTGGATACCGTGAGCTGCGACCCTTCAGCCAAACTTGGAAGGACGAGATACGCTGTGCTATCGATGTAGGTCCAGAGGGCGAGGAAAAGGTATCGTGGCCTCTTTGGCCAAAGCCTATCGCCCGCGCGGCGAGCAAAATCGACGAGCAAGGAATCGCCGACCCAACCATCTCGTCCGACCCCTTCTGTGCTGCCCATTGCTTCCGTGGAGAGGCTGCCGCAGAAGGCACTCTTGAGCCAGTCGTCGCTGGAACCAAAGGCAGTCCCAGCAGTTCAAGGAGCTTTGCTGCTTACGACGTCATTTACAAGGACGCACATACCGCTTTCTTGCTGAAGCCAAGTTTGAGACCGTCCGCCTACTACGGCAGGAAGCCCGTCTCCAAGATCATGAAGGGTTTCACAGTCGGGACGCCTGTCGTCCGCGGATTCGATCGAGCTGTCTGGGATCAGCTGCACGAGAAGAAGAAACCGAACAGCAAATTGCAGACGTCACAGAAGACTGCTTGGACCTCGGATGGCGATAGACACCAACCAGGTGGTAGGTGTCCCGGGTGCGAAGAAGACAAAGGCCGTGCTCGAGTCACAGACCTCGTTCTGGTGGCCCACGGAATAGGGCAGAAGTTTGCAGAGCGGGTTGAAAGTTTTCATTTCACCCACGCAATAACGGCCTTTCGAAGATCCGTCAACATTGAGCTTGGTAGTGAGACTGTCAAACCGGTACTGCGGGACGATTTCAGCGGCATCATGGTCTTGCCGATAAATTGGAGACACACCCTTTCTTTAGAGGATGGAGGCCCCATGAGCGAGGAGGAGAGGGCCGTGTCGGCCGAGAGCTTCAACCTGAAGGACATCGAGCCTGACACGATTCCGGCTGTGCGAGGCTTGATCAGCGATGTAATGTTTGACATTCCATTTTACATGTCGCACCACAAACCCAAGATGATACAAGCCTTGGTGGCGGAGGCCAACCGCGTGTATCGACTCTGGGTTCGCAACAATCCGGAATTCGGTCAAAGCGGGCGTGTTCACCTCATTGCTCATTCTCTGGGGAGCGTCATGGCTCTGGAAGTCTTGTCAAAACAGCCTGACAACCCCCCACCACTGGACTTGAGCAAGCTGACGCCCGAGACCGGATTCTTTGAATTCGACACGACCAATTTATTTTTGTTGGGAAGTCCAGCCGGCTTCTTCCTTCTTCTCGAGCGTGGTAGTCTCATCCCTCGGCGAGGACGCAAGAAGCCTGGAGCGGAAGCAAGCGTAAGTTTTTTCAGCGCGTCTCACTCCCGGAGAGTATCCACAACACTCTGGTCTTGCTGACTTCTTCCTTGCATTACAGGACACCGTCGCCACGGATGTTACTGGAGAGGCAGGCGCTTTTGGGTGTCTGGCTGTAGACAACATATACAACATACTCGCAAAGGAGGACCCGATCGCCTACCTGCTCAATGGCACCATAGACCCGATCTATGCTGACAGCTTGCGGGTGGCTCATGTTCCGAGCACGACGACGTCGTGGTTCAAGTCTATGGGCGATACTATGCGCGGTTTCATGCCGGTCGGCTCAGTGGCAACATCTGGTGCTTCTGCGGTCCCTGCTCTGAACAAACCACCGACTTTTCGCTTGCCCTCGCAGCTCGAGCTGGAAGTACACGACTTCACTCGTGAAGAGTTAGCCGAGAGGAAGGCGTTCCTGCTCAACGACAATGGGCAGCTGGACTTCTTTCTCCGCTCGGGCACTGGGCCGCTCGAGTTGCAGTATTTGAATATGCTTTCAGCACATTCAAGCTACTGGGCGAATACGGACCTCATAAGACTACTCTGCATGGAAATTGGGAGAAAGCCTGGGAGAATATCCACGCTGCCGGTATTGAGGGCAGTGAAACTGACGCGGAGGGATAGGTCGAGGAGGTAGGCGTGTAGGACCTCGCTAGGCCAAGCTGAGATGCGAGTCATACCTAGGAGCCATCAAGCCGACCATGACACGTAGATACCGAATTGCATCTAGACGGCTAATTTGTCTGGCAAGAAAAGCATTGGTGCTGTTGTGCCCGTCTATTGGAAAGCCATCTTCGGCGATTCAGCCTCGCGGATGATCTCACTTGCGGAGATGGACAGCGATCGGCCTCCCCGACCGACGCAACCGGCGTACCCAATGCTTGCACTCGACTTGGGACTTGGAAGAGAAGAGAAAGATGGGGGGGGGGGGAATCGCCATTTTGACCAAGCTGACAGGATGAGATCATGGGGCCATTCATGCACACGGGCGTCGCGCGCATTACTCAAGTCATCCAAGGCGAAGGCTGCGCGAAGCGTACCTGCTGACTTGTTTCTGCGTTTCACCGGCCATTCAACTACGTTCATACTTAAGCAGCACGAATATTTGTTCTGACGTTCTCCTGCGCCCCCTGTGGTTTGCTGCACTCTGGTATGAGAACGCGTAGTGGCAGTCCAGGTGAGACAAGGACTATTCCGCCGAGGCGACTTCGCTACCGCCCTCCTTCGCGACTCCTTGCAGGGCCTTTCTAAGTGTCTAGCCTTTGTTGATGATAATTTTGCCATGGCACTTGGGGTGGTCTCTAGTGGGGTGGGTAGAGTGACCTCCCATGGTATATGCTCGAGTGGAAAGCTCATATTATTGGTTTCAAGCCGCATGATTGGGTCACACCCTTCTGCAAACGAATTGTTTGCTGCCTTTGGCAACATTGCGGTCTGCTCTAGGACGTCACGTTGTTCGGAAGGCGACCTTGGACGATAGCCAGCCTGAGACGCGGCGAAGTTCGTGGCCAACACCTTCTCGTCTACGCCTGGCCCGCTCGAGTCCACCTCTCCCCAGCCCACCGGGCAAGCTCAACCAGATCACCAAGATGAAGGTGAGTATGGCAACAATGATTGGTTGCAAGACCTGGACCCCCTTTGCCTGGGCAATGGCTCCGACAACGAATGGGAAGATAGCCGCCCCACCGCCACCGAGGGCTGCGGCAAAGCCAATGGCACTGACATGATGATGTGCTGGGAGGAGCTTCGTGGCTACGACGATGGCGGCAGGGAATAGCGGACCTAGAAAGAAGCCCAGGAAGGCAACAAAGACGGCTGAAGCGACGAAGCTGGGGACTAGCCAGTATAGTATCTGCAGTCCGATCGAGAGGGCCAGGTATATTACGATGGCCATCTTCTCGCCTATTCTTCCCGTGATGAAGCCAAGAATGATCCGCCCCACGGTTAGACCCAGCCAGAAGAAGGTGACGGACAGCCCCGACAGAAAGGGTTTCGCCTGTCTGACACGGAGCACTTGGGTGAGAAATGTTAGTCACGATGAAATCAACATGCGGTTGTGGAGTCCAGCGGAAAACGAGGGATCATGGGCAGACAGCGTGAAGAGCGGGGTTTGGACAAGAACGAGGGAGAGGCCCTTACTGAAGGTGGTGATCCAGCCTCCCACTGCAGCAGTTCCTGGTCAGTATTTTGCAATTCAACAGTTTCACGAGATGTCTTTAGAGGTATCATAGAAGGTGTTTCACACCGGGGGGGAACGGGGGGGGGGGGGTTACCAAGAGACTTTGCCTCACAAGACACCTCATAAGACAGAACATTGGGAATTTGTGGGGGTGGGAGAGTTCCTTACGAGACACCTCGGCGCCAACGTAGCCCAACAGAAACAAGGCAACCATCCAGGTGATGGGTTCGCGCAGAACGGTCCGGGTGGTGGTTCGTTTTTCCTCGGTCGCATGTTTTTCCCTGAACACGGCGGCAGTCGCACCCCAGAACGAAAAGACGGTGATGCACGCTTCCAGGGCGGACACGCCGACCATGATGAAGTAGTAAGAAAACCATTGCAGCGGCGGGTGGGCACTCGTCACCATCGCAGTAGCCATCAGAGGGGCGACGGTAGCGCCGAGTCCATAGAAAGCATGCAGGATGCCCAGGAGTTCGTTTGGCCGCTGCAGGTTTCCCACCCAGGCGTTCCAGGCGCTGTCCTCGAGCCCGTTGCCAAAGCCAGGGAAGAGCATGATGACGGGGAGGACGGGGAACGGAGGATGCGCGGCCATGACGACGTAACCAGCCAGGCGACAGAGAGGAGCGATGAAAGCCACACCACGCTGTCCGAAGTGGTGGTGAATCGAGTTGCTGGACAGGGCGGCAGATAGATAGCCAACAAAAGAGGTCAGGAAGAGCAGCGAGACCACGGTATAGTCGACGGCATAGTATGATTCGATCTGTTGTACCACATGCCAATCAGCCGGTGAGGGTTGTGCAGCAGCGCTCATCCAATCCATCCGACTGCGCGGGTGCCAAGGTAGAGAGACGTGACGGGAGAAGGCGATGGTCCTCACATATGGGAGCAGAGCTCCTAGACAGGCGTCGTTGAGGCCCATGATGAATAAGCCGAAGATAGTGGCATAGTATCTGGATCGGTTAACGCCTGGGTAGTTCCATTTTTCCAAGATGGCCGCGGGGTCGTCCTCACCGGAGGCGGCCGGCCCCCCCATCTTGAGCAGCTCCGGGGCCGCCTGGGCCGAAGGTTGGACAGGCGAACCATTTCGAGAGTCGAGGTTTGGGCCCTCGGATACTTTCAGAGCCTCCATGTCCGGTTGGTCGCCCTCGCCCCTGACCTGGGATGCGGATGAATCTGGGGACGCGGTTGGGGAGCGGAGCCGGAGCCGAGGCCAAGGCCAAGGCGTTGGATGCCCGGGCTCGGGCTCGGGGGCGGGGGCGGGGGCGGGAGCGAGCGCTGACACGGTGTTACTACTTGTACAGTCAGTACAACTTGTGCAGGGTGGCGAGTGGCTGCGACCAATGGCGTCCTCACGTTGCGGGTGCGAGGACAAGAGGACAAGAGGACAAGAGGACAAGAGGACAAGGAGGGGGGACTGAGTCAGAGAGTGTATAATAATAAAGTGAGTGTTAGTGTGAGCGTGAGCGTGTGGGTGCCATCCCTTTGGGTGCCAGATCGGCGACGGGTTTTCCCGATTGTACTGAGCTCTTGTTTATCAGAAGAAACGTTGGAGTACTTTACTGCCCACGGAGGTCGCGGCGCTTTGGATGTAGCTATCTGTGACTCTGTTAATCATCGGTACTACCATCTTCTGCTGACCATGGTGAGACGAGAAAAGATCTCGTGTCTATACAGACACTGGTTTGCTACAGCCCCTGTTGAGGTACAAATTGTCGCCGATCCGGCGCCCAAAGGGATGTCAGGCATGTTTGTTATCTGCCTACCAGTCTACTACTCGACGTGTCTCGATAGCGGTAGGTGCATCGTGCGTCACAAGGCGAGTGTAAAACAGTACAGTACCAAGTCCAGCGCGTGCCGGAGAAAACGGACGACTTTCCCCGGAGAGCCGAGTCCAGGTCGCGCGGCGCGCCAGGGGCGCAGCGCGCACTACAGACTGCAGACTGCAGACCGCACACTGCACGCTGCACGCTGCACACTGCACACTGCACACCGCAGTGCAGACCAGACTCCTCGACCGCTCCTCTGCAGTGTCCCCTCACACATGCTCACCTCACTGTCTCTCGAAGTATCTTCTGTGCTGTGTGGGCCGCCAGCAGGGGCAGCCAAGACAACCGCTCGATGCGCCCGCAGCGAGCAGCTTCAAGGCCGAGAGAGAAGGTTCACAGAGAGTTCCCAGTGTCGCATCGGGGCCACACTATTCACTAGGTATTCTGCATCAGACCATGAAGTATATACTCGGCAGTCTATGGGAAATACCGTAGGCAAAGGCGGCAATGCCGTCGAAGGCAGTGCCAATGCCAATGCAGTGCATCGCTGCGTGGGCGGCCGGCATGAAATGGCCCCTTGGCCATGCAGAAAGAAACAGCCTCTGCCCTCTTGCTTCAAGTACTTATTAGGTATCCAGAAGCCAGGGGCACCAAGAGTGCTTGCAAGAGTCAGTAAGTACAATCTATGTCACCGGACCGCAGACAAGGTTGCATACAGCAAGCGTGCCAGCAATCGTGGCGATCGGTATCACAAAAACCTGGAATTGGCAACAGCTGGGGGAGAGGGGGGAGAGGGGGGGGGGGAATATATATATATATGAGAAAATCGGTGGGACTGGATGGGCGTCTGTGGTGTGTGGTGGAACAAGAATACGTACATACGTCCGTACAAGAGTAGGCACCGTTGCACATCTGCATCACCTGGCCTGTCTCCTTTTCTTTCTTGCTTTCTTTCCTTGTCTCGCAATCTATCTCGAGCGAAGACTTGGCAAGGCCGTGTGTGGCAACCGCTTGACTATGCCGAATATGTTATCATGACCATCCGAGAAGTTAATATGACCATCCCCGCGAGCACCGATGTAGAGACTATTTTAGAGATCTAGCCAATGGACAAGCATGTATGCTTACTCCAACAGATTTAAATCAATCGATAAGCGTGCATTAACAAGGCCTATGCCACCCCGAACCTCCGGTCGCAAGCTACCTCTGGATCCCCCCCGGGGAAAATTCTCAAAGAGACGGGTTGGTTCTCTGGGAATCGGGCGTCCCCTACTAGGGCCGTCTGCCCTTCCCCCCAGCCGGCCCTTGGAATAAATGTGTAAAGCTCGGATGAAGTGTTGAAGAAATTAAAAAATCTTACATTGTTTTTAGCCAGTTTTGGTGGTTTCCGGGCGCGCCAGTGTTGGTGAGTCTCGGATCGTCATATTAATTTCTCGGATGGTCACAATAACATATTTGGACTATGCACCTCGTCCGCCTGCTAGCCTGCATGGACCTCCCTGCAACGCCCGTGTGAGAGCAGCATCAGCGTCTATCTACTTTGGTACCTAGTGCTGCTGGCCCGGCCCAAGACCTGCCAGCCTGCCAGCTCACTGCTCACGACCCTTCCCTTTACACGCCGTAGGGCCTGCTGACCTTGGACCAGACCTGGTTCTTTAAAATCCCCATTGTCGCCGTTGAGTCGGCCACTTGTGACGTGACGTGCCATTGATTCGCTGCTCCCGGAGACGTTGACTCTGCCGTCAAAGCCATCCGCCCTCCTCCCCCTTTGCCATAAAAACAGCTGCCTCTAAAGAGTCGTCATTTCCCCCTGCGGCTCGACTCCCACTTGTGATGACACGCGACTAGCAGGTTATCCTCTCTTGTGTGTCTCTCTCGTCTCTTCGTTTACCGGTTCCCCGGTTCCCCGGTTCCGACCGCTCTGGCACCGTTGGAGCCTCTCCCTTTCACCCATGAACGACAACAGGGACATCGATCCATCTGCCCGCTTCACCTTTGCGTTTCACCGGCCTTGGTGCTCGTTCTAGTCGCCCCTTCATCTACTTGCCTGCAGCCACAACGCTCGCCTTCAGATGGGGGCCCAGTGACACCTTTCTGTCAAATATTATACGGCACAAAAACAATGTGCATCTGAACTTGCCATCTTGCAGGTCAAGAACACCAACGCCACACCAGTCCAGTACTTACCTCCTTTACCTCCTCGGTCGATCATACCTACCTGGTTGCCCACACGGCCCACCTCCCTTCACCTCGGCGAGCCGTCTTGTAACATCTGCCCAGGACAGTTCAAGGTTTCTGCTCGACGAGCATCCCGGTCACTCGGCCTCGTGAAGATGGGTGCCTCCTATGGATATGCAGATGCGGCTGAGCACGCCCGAGTGTACAGCCAGAACCTACCAGATTATTACCGCTACTCACACGGCGGCACCACTCGTCCTTATTCCTCTGGAGGGCTCTACGCGTCCGGGGGATACGATCAGATCCAGACCCCCTTTTATAACACCGCCAATACATCATATACGAGTCTGAACCCCGAGGGTCGCGGGTCGCGCACGTCTCGAAGCCGCCGGAGCCGTCGTCGCCGCGAGAGGTCGCCGTCTACCTCCTCGCAGGACGATGCCCCGGGGGCTGACGATCCGGTCAGGAGAGCTCAAGGGCTGCTCAAGAAGAACTTCTCCAAGACCTCCGCCGGCGTCGGGGTTGCCGTCCTGGGGGCTGTTCTGGGAGGTATTGTTGCAAGGTGCGTTGATGTTGATGCCCATTCTTCTGGTCCCCAGCTACCTACCTACCTACCTACCCACCTATCTAGGCTATGTCCGCAGGCATGTTTCCTTGTCTTGCTAATGCGGCAACCGATAGAGACGCATCAAACCGGTCCAAGAGCCAAGACCCAGCCCGACGCAAAAGCCATCACGAGTTGATCTCGACTGTGGTAGGGGCTGCCGTGGGTGGTTTCGGCGCCAACGCGCTGGAGAAGCGCATGGAGGCCTCAAGGGACAAGGGTGCTGACAAGGAGGAAACATGGGAGAAGAGATGGAGTCGCGACTCCCAGCGTAGGAAGGCCGACAAGTATAACTATGATTATCACGAAGAAGAAGACCGAGGCAGAGGCAGGTCCAGGCGTAGTCGGCGATCCAGAGATATGTATGCACGGTGATGCTTTGGGACGGGTAAGGACACGGGACCTGGGAGGCGTGAGGGAATCGGCAGGGGAAATACAGCTCCGCGGGAAAACAGGACGACAGGATGGTACAAACCAGGGCCATTGTTCGTGGGCCAGGAAAACTCCTTCAGGACGCATGGTTCAAGACCTCGCGGCCTTGTCAGCTTGTTGAGCCAGTCTTGGTGCTTACGACAGCCACAGAGATATTTTTGACAATACCTAGGAGGTACACAGAACATCAAGTGGTCACCCATCGTCTCTCTCCATGTTAGGGTCTCGTAATCTCATGACTGGATCAATGAACCATTTTGCACTATTGTCTAATCTCCACACACTGTACCATATCCCCCACTATGGCAAGGATCATTGTTACACTCAGCCTTATTAGCTTTGTGTGTCTCATTTTCCAACACCCCTCAGATTGCCAAATTGATCTCACAGGGTGATCAATCCCTTGCACACAAACTCCCCAAACAAGAAACAAAACAAAAAAACCCCTTCAACCCTTTCTTTTTTGTACCATTTTGTAGACTGCGGCTTGCTGCTTGCTGCATGCTTGTGCACAATAATTGTGCCTGCAGCACCTTGCTTAAGTATCTAGGCAGCCAGCAAGAGACTGCAACAAGAGCCTCATCAAAGGCCGACTGACTCGACATCTCCCATGTGCTAGCTATGCTGCAGGAATCGTCTCGCATCGTCATTCCATCGTCATTCCATCGTCTCTTCAGGATCAGGCCCGGACTCAGGACCTGAGAACCCCGAGCCGCTAGAATTCGGTCGATCACATAGATCACCATGGTTCTGCTGCACTGGCCCTTCATGATCGCAGGACAAACATGTATGTCGTCGTGGCCTTCAACGCAAATACCAGCTTCGATGCTCCATTCGGTTTGGGGCTCTTGATAAAGGGGCCCACCTGTTCAAAGCCTCTAGAGCCAGCGGAAATTCTGACAACTGAGACTTTCAACCCGAGCGCGTCTGCTTGTTGGACTGAGAGTCATTTGCCGTACCACTGCTGCCATCACACTGACCAGAATGATCGCTCTCGCGATAGTCCTGCTCACGGTGATCCTGCTCACGGTAATCCTGCTCACGTTCAAGGATGACCTTGAAGAACTGAATCACCTCAGCCAGCTGAATCTGCTGCTGCTCGCAACAACCCATTAGGTTGAACAGAGACTGGGCGTCGAGGAGCTGCTTGGCGATGACGGTGTCGGGCTGGCAAAAAGTGCGGATGCGCATGGCGCGGGCGTCGACGCGCATCATGTCAAGGACGCCATTGACAGCAGCAATCAGGCCGGCGCGCTTGCCGTAGAAGCGGAACTCCTCGCTGTGGAGCAGCACCAGGTCGAGCTGGGTCTCCAGGTCGTAGCGCCAACCCACCACCTTGGGGCGGCCGCGCTGCTGCCAGCCGTCGACGATCTTCTTGTACTTGTCCGCGTTGAGGCGGCCGGCGTTGAATTGGCTGTTGATGTAGCCGTCCAGGGCAGTGGTCAGGAGGAACTCGAGTTCGCAGTAGAGGAGACTCTGCTCGCGGGGGTCGAGGGAGACGGTGAGGCGCGAGACTCGCGGCTCCTTCTCGCGGCTCTTGCGCGAGGCGGAGGACGTGATGTCCCTGGCGGACATGGTGACGCCCTTGGCGAGCTTCTTGAGGTTGTTGAGGAAACCCCCCTTCTTCTCCGGCTGGGGAGAGACAGCCCCTGTCTTTCCGAAGGCCCTCTTCTCCATGCTCTTCTTCAACAGGTTCTCGTGCTGCTTGGCAGGGAGGGTGGGCGTGCGTCCCAGCCAACCGTGCTTGCCAAACATCTGCTTCCTGTTGGGCTGGGCCTGGTGGTAAAGGTAGTCGGACAGAGGGGAGTAGTTTCGAGTGGCGTAAGCGTGAAGGTGAGGGTAATCATCGTGACGCAAATCGCCCGTGGTGGCGGTCTTTTGCAGACCGCGGCGCTCAGGGGAGTGGTTCTGCACCATCCGATCGGGCGAGGGAGACATGCCCCAGGTATTGTAGCCTTGCAGCGTGCTTCTGTCGCCGGTGCTGCCCTTCTGAACTCGAAGCGGGCTGATGTAGGAGGGGTGGGCCTGGCCGGACTCATCCTCCGAATAGTACGAGGAGCTGCTGCTCTCGCTCCGCTCCTTCGTGTTGGGACTCATCATCGGAAGCATGCGGCGAAGGGGCGGACTGCCTGGGCCCATGACGGCAGCCTGCTGGGAGACGTGACGGGAAGGTTCCTCGATGGCAACGGTCTTCTTGGTAACGGAGCCATAATGACGAACGGCTTCGACGTCGCTACAAGCAGGACGGTGATTGTGGCAGCGGCCGGTTGAATGCTCACCGGTCAGGGACTGAGGAATAGGCATAGGCGGGACCTTGTTGGGGGATGTGGCGCGCTTGGTGGGGGAGCACGAGCGCGAGCGCGAGGCGCGTGCACGAGATGAAAAGGCATCCTCCTGGACACGAGCGTGTCGTCCGACGCGACCTCCGTGCTGACCCTCAGACCCTTGGGTGTGGCGAGAGCGGGAAGGCTCGTACTGGTGGTTGTACTCCCATCCAGCTCGGTCGCGAGCCTCGGGGGAGGCATGGGATTGCTCGTTGGAGACCATGCCGACCTGGATGGTCTCGATGCCGTCCGACTCGATCTGGCGCCGAGGGGTCTTGGGTCTCTGGGGCGGACAGTGGCCCGGCAGTCTGTCAGGAATTATTTGTTTTGTTAGCAGCGGGATCTCATGATCAAGAGGGGGGACACGAGGTGCGTTTGTTTTGATGGGTGGTTCCATACGAAGAAGCGAGACGCTCCATCTGAGAATCGGTCAGGCTCAGAAGCAGGTGAACGCCAACTTCACTTCCACTTCGGTCACGATGAGGTGAGGCAGGTCGACTCAGAGGGCCCGAAACTGGAATGAAGTTTCCACGAATCGGACTGGGGGCGTCTTCAGTTAGATTCATTCCAGGGCGAGTCGGGTCGTTTGTATGTGTGCTTCGTTTGATACAAGACGCGACAAGACGCGACACTGAGCAAGAGACTGCAGTGGCTGTTTTGGGCAGAGAGAGGCAGTGGGCAGCAGAGAAGGTGACCAGGAAGGGTAGGCGAGGAAGCGGGCAGGCTTGTAGACCAAAAGGAAGCAGGACCTTCTCTTGCTTGGCTCGAGTGGAGGAAGCTTGCTGCAGCAGTTGGGTAGTGGTGGAGGAAAGGTAGGGCGGTCAGAAGCAACAGAATCTGCACAGAGGGGGGCTGCTTTGACGTGGTAGAAGATTGGACGAGGCTTTGGTGGAAGCAACGGCCACCAAAGGAAGGTGAAGGAAGACACACCCAAATTTCGACCAGCCCTAATGACATGGGCAGCCGCACCAGCAGCTCGTGAATGAGGTTATCGTGGCGATGTTTTAGGGTCAGGTTCACAAAGGCCTGGTGTTGTCGATTCCGACGAGTCGTCCATATTCCTCATGCGTTGCATCAACCATTCGAGCTGTGGGCTCACACACACATAGGTACATACACTGAAGGTTGATATACAACACCATGTTTGGCCCAAGACTTGACAGGGTGTGGTTTGACTTGGAGGGCTCAACCCACACATACACCCGTATGGATTCGATTGTCTGGACCTGGACGTCCACAAATTCGTGAGCCCGAGACCCCATGAGGAAGACATGGTCTTGCAGTACAGATACTACGGCTATGTCTGGATCTTCACACACAGCTCCTGACCCTTGGGACACAGCATGGCCCATACAACGAACCACCAGGCCTGGTTCTCCAACACCACAAAAGCGAGACGGAGAATACATTGAAAGCAGGTCTCCTACCGTGGTACCTAGGTAGCCCAAGACATCATTTGAGGTCTGCATAGTCCCTAGGCTTGTCCTGACTCCCGCAATAGTGTCGGCCCATTTTTGGTCACACTTGTGACTGGCGCGCCCGCGAAGTCCTTCCACAAGTTTACAAGGATCCAGGAGCCAGGCTTTCATGCAAGGGCATGCTGTAAATGATGCTGGTAGGTATGCCTACGATGCCATCTCACTTGAGGACGCCCGGCCTTGACAGTCGCAGCCAAGGTGCAGACGGGGTGAGCCTAGGGAGGTACCTAGGTATTGCTATGTAATGCATTGCATAGATAGAGGCAGCAAAATAGACCCGGGGCTAAGGAGGGAAGAGCATATACATAGTAAGTATGATGTGTTGAGGACATGGAGATACACTCGATCTACCAGCCTTGCTGACATGAGGTTGCCGAACGCAAAGTACCGTGTAGTATACAGCCTTGGCGGCTGCATGTGACCCGTTCCCGTTCCCGAGTCTATTAGCCGCTGCCGCCTCTTTCGGCGGGCTCCACTGGCGGGACCCCACTCCTCCACTCCTGACATCCTCTCCTCATCTCTGCTACAGTGAAGAGTCCCCCCCCCCGGTCTCCTCCAGCCCCAGCTCCACCCCTCCAGTTCTCCAGTTCTCCAGTTCTCCCCGATCATCCGTGCTTTGCATCGTGGTACACTACATGGCACCAGGGTGGGTACACACAATATGACCTTGTTGCCGTTCCCAAGTCCCGGGCTGCCCAACTCTGCAAGAGGCGGGCCCACCAATCTACTTCGATATGGGGCCCGCCATAACGCACGCCCCCGTCCCCCTGGGGTCCCCCTGGGGGTCCCCCTGGGGGGGGGGGGGCATGATGCCATCGATTTGTGCCTTCGACGTCCCCTGCTCGTGGCCTCGCCTTCCATTCCATCTCATCCATCTCATCCTCTTCTCGGTCCTGACGGTGCAAGTGCCCCCGCCCACTGAGGCTCCATGGCCTGTGTCTCGACGCCTTGATTGGCTGTCGTCCCAAGCCGCTGACCATCCCCGCGGGTCTTGATGGTCCCGTCTGCCCGTCCGCCCGTCCTTTCTCTCTGGCTTCCGTGGCTGTTCCGCACTACTTGGAGTCTGTACTGTACCAGTCTACTATGTACCAGACTACAGATGACGGGCCCAAACGCCCAGCAAGAGCAGTGCTGCCCAGCTGCTTAGCACGCCCAGGTAGGCTTGGTCTCCTTGTCCCGTGGTAGGGCCATGATGCCGTTGGAGAGAGCCGCAACCGCGCGCCGTCGGGGATATCGCTTGCTCTGACCCAGGGCCATGACGCCTGTCACCTCCCGACATGTCTTGCCGCCGCCCGCTCACTTGCAATAAGACGATCCCGATGTCCTCTCCCGGCCGAACGCCCTCGGCCTTCGTCCCCTGCTTCTTCAGATCATCGCATGCAACTTTGGCATCACGGCCATATTCCCGTCAACACATTCTCGGTCTGATCTCGCCCTCGCCCTTCTCCATCGTTATATACCCGCCCCCCTCGGTCTAAGTGCCCCTGGTCTCGCATTTTCACTCTCATCCTCTCTTGCCGTCCCAGACAAGCCCTCTCAGCCGCCCTTATTGGTCACGTTCGTCTGCCACAGTCACCTTACTAGTATCATTTCCTTATTACTTATCGTCCTTGGTATCCACCACATCGACCCGGTCTCGTTCGATTTGACAAGAAATGGAAACCCAGCCTGCAAAGCAGTCGTCCGAGCCCAACTATGATATAGGTACTCGAAATCTACTTTCCGTGTGCTTCGTCGTTGCTAATTCGCTTCAGTCATTATTGGTGCTGGGCCTGTAGGGCTCATGCTCTCGACTTGTCTGGCGCGATGGGGTTACAAGATCAAGCACATTGACAACCGAGCGGAGCCCACTCCCACCGGTCGCGCTGATGGCATCCAGCCGAGGTCCCTGGATCTTCTTCGCAACATGGGCCTCAAGTCTGACATTATGGCCCACAAGCCAGCGAGAGTCTATGAGGTGGCCTTTTGGGATCCTCCACGGAGTGGCAAGGGAATCGCCCGGACTGGCACCTGGGCTAGCTGCCCGAGCTTCATCGACGCCAGATACCCCTTTACCACTCTCCTGCACCAGGGACTGATCGAGCGCGTCTTCATCGCCGATCTCGAAAAGAACGGGACCAAGGTTCAGCGGCCCTGGACCATCAAGGGTTTTCAAGTCGACGACAAGTCTAACTCCGAATACCCCGTCGAGGTTCAATTGGAACACATTGACGGGACTTCCCGGGAGAGCGTTCGCGCCAAGTATCTCTTCAGTGGAGAGGGCGCAAGGTCGTTCGTGCGAGATCAACTCAAGATAGGCATCACACACAAGGATCCTATAGCGCACGTCTGGGGCGTAATGGACGGCGTGGTCAAGACCGATTTTCCAGACATCAAGGTAAAAATCATGCACCCTCTTCCAGTGCACGCACAAAAGATGACTAAAAGGCGCAGATGAAATGCACCATACACTCTGTTCACGGCTCAATCATGGTCATTCCCCGTGAAGCCAACCTTGTGCGGCTCTACATCCAGATAGCCTCTTCCACAGACCCAGACTGGAATCCGCGCAAGAGCGCCACAGCCGAAGAGGTTCAGGCGTCCGCCCAGAAGATTCTGGAGCCCTATTCGATAGAATGGGAGTCGGTTGAGTGGTACTCTGTGTATCCCATTGGCCAAGGTATCTCGGACCGCTACACGTTGGATCACCGCGTCTTCCTTGGTGGCGATGCCTGTCACACACACAGTGTAAGTTGCAGAAGAAGTTCGCCCCCCCCCCCACCACCCCAACTTTTTTTTTGTGTGCGCGTGTGTATTTGCGAGTGTATTTTCTTCTCCGTGGCACAGGCACTGATATTTTCGCAACAGCCCAAAGCCGGTCAGGGTATGAACACGGCCTTCCTCGACGCTCAGAACCTCGCGTGGAAGATACATGCCGTAGAGGCCGGATTTGCCGATCGTGCTATCCTCCAAACCTACGAACCCGAGCGGAAGGAAGTCGCCGAGACATTACTGGCATTTGACAATAAGTACGCCAAGTTGTTCTCCGAGCGACCTCCCGCCGCCAGCGAGGTCGAGGCGGCATCCGAGGCGCAGAGCAACAGCTTCGACGACAACGATTTCGTCAAGACATTCAAGGAATCTTGCGAGTTCACCAGCGGCTACGGCGTAGCCTACGGGGCGAACGCGCTCAACTGGTCGCCAGAGCACCCTACTCAGTCGCGACTGGTGCATCCTGAGGGGACTAAGTTGAGGACGGGTCGCCTCCTGATCAACGCTAACGTTACACGCGTTGTTGACGCCAATGTCGTTCACCTCGAGCAAGAAATCCCTCTCAATGGATCCTTCCGACTCTTCGTCCTGGCAGGCAAGCCGTCCGTCACGAGCCAGGCGCTGAAGGACTTTGCTCAGAATCTGGGCCGCCGGGGCTCGTTCTATACCTCGTATTCGCGCCCGGATATCAGCACCGTGTCTCACCATGAGCAGAACAATCCACACAGTCTTTTCTTCACCATCTGCACCGTCTTCGCTGCGCCCCGTGGCAGCATCGAGATCAGCCGTGACCTTCCAGAGGTCTTGGCGCGCTACCGTGACCACGTGTACGCGGACGACCGCTGGGACCGGCGGGTGCCCGAGGCCAAGGCCTCTGCTCACGCCAAGATGGGCCTGGACGAAGAGCGAGGTGGCGTTGTCGTGGTGAGGCCGGACGGCTATGTGGGTATCGTGGTGTCACTGGCGGAGGGCAGCGGTACGGTGGATGCCCTGAACCAATACTTTGATACTTTCTGCACGAAGCGACTGGGATCTACCTCATCTCAACTGTAAGGGTGATGCTGCATTTTCTTTGAGCTTGTTTTCAGAATAGAGCCCTGATCTACAGTAATGGTCTTTTTAGGTAGCAAGCGTGGTTTGGCCTTGTCGCAACACATTCCTGTCACATGTAACAGCAGGACGACTTCGAGGTGTAGATTCCCCAATTCAGTTGCAGTCTATTGCATACGGCGCCCCAGGTGGCCGGGTATGATGGAGCATTTGCTTCCATCTACTGTGGGGTAGTGTCCGAGAGGTGTGTGCCTGACAGTAATGACACTTTTGGCGGTCTCCTAGCATCTAATGAGGCAGGCAGTGAGTGAGTGCAGTTTGTGGAAACGTGTCAGTGGATGTGAGCCCATCAAGACAAGATCAGGGGCCCATCCACACGTCTTCCAGATTTCGCTGTCCCACTTCCTTGTGCCTGTCGTGAAAGCGCATTGTCGCCGCTGTGAGATAGGATGCATTCGTTGGCATGCCAGCCATTCAGACAAGAGCAGACCGCCAAGTCTAAGTCGTTGTGGAGTGGTTCGTCCTCCACAGCCATGACACTACTTCAAGGTTAGTTCGCCTTGCTTGACAGTTCTTAGCTGCAGGTGCCCGATCTTATGCAATCTGTACCTATGCTGCAAGATAATGTGATTTTGTTTGACTGCTCTTCCTATTATCTTGATCTTCTACATATGAAGGAAATCTTGAACCACCTTCACACGTAGGCTACCCCGGAGAGGGAAAGATCAGAACAACCTCGGACCTCGGGATGGTTGGGACGAAGGGCAAACGAACTCAAGCCTGGCCAACAGAGTCAGGGTTAGGGGCTGGCTCCCGTGCCGGCGGCCATCGGTAGGGCTGGCGCGCCAAGAGATTCCCATGTTCGAAGCCGGGCAGGGGGGCTAGACCGGATCGGGTGACCGTTGTCAGCCGCAGCGAGTGGGTACGCGCGCCGGGTCCGGAAAATCCTGAGAATCGACGACATGCCGACTGGACAGGCTGGATCGCGACTTTGCATCCGGGCCTCACCTACCACAAGCATCCCTGCTCCGCACCCACCTGGCGTCGACGCTGCGTTCCAGCTCTGAATATGAGGCTTCTGCTACCCAACGGCTGAATATTGATCACGATTGTGCACGCCTTCGACTGTCTTGTCGCTCATGTGGCGCGGGCCGGCAGAGAGCGCCTCCTCGGGACGGACGAGACTGCCCGGCGCCTGTCGGCACACCAGCGTGGAAGACGTGAGGGAAATGTTGGAAGTTGTATGGACTGGGTCATGAATGGTAAATGATGGTCGGGACCCTGGACGAGACGGACATGTTCTAATCGTGCTGCTGCAGGAAAGCTGTTGGTATTGGTATCCTGGAACCGGTCTCGGGCTGAGCGTGGCCCTCATTGTCTTGGTCGTGGCGGCACCAAAGCTGCGTTCCGTGATGGTGACTCGAAAAGGCAAGCGGCATCAGGGTCGATCTGAGGTACGTATCTTGCGCGGCTGTTGATCTTGATGCAAGCGTTGGGTTGCTGGCTGTGGCTGCGGTATGTGTTGCGAGCATGTGAGGTCGTGCGTGCAAGTGCAAGCGCATGTTGGTTTCGCGTGTGCGTGTGCGTTGATCGCCCATCGCCCATCGTGAAAATCAGGATTGGGTATCGTCCCGGCTGCTCCTCCCATTGCGGTCGAGGCGTGGAGCTGTGAGAGCGCGGTGGGACTGCTGCTGCGAGTGCGGTTGGGCGTGCCACTGGGACCGAGGGGCCTGGCGCTGCAGGTGGCCTGCGTCGCACCCTCAAAGGGTCAAGGTTGAAAGCGCCAGGGCTGGTCCAACTGTGCATCTGCTCGACCGCTGGTCGCTAGGGGCAAGGCTACAACCAAATCGTGCATGCTGCTGGCCTTCTGCCCTTCTTCGCGCTACTCTGCCCCCTCTTGCCAGATCTCACAATCGAAATCACACGCGCCCTTCCGCCTGTTTATCTTGCAACGCAGGCCCAGAGCTGCTGCCCTTCTGCCCTTCTCCTTCTTTCCTTCTGCACCCGCATCGCGAGTATTGAGAGATTCGTCTACCGAACTGCAACTGCAACCGCAACCGCATCCTTGAAGCTCATTCGAACCCTCCAACTTTCAATTTGGACATGCCAAAAGCTTTGATCCACTTCACACCTTTTTCTGCTCCTGCATTGATGCCCCGCAAACCTTTTGACGCCAGAGTCAACTCTTCTTCCTGCCTCGAACGCGTCATCAGAAACCACATTCGCACCTGCAATCGCGTCTCCAGCCTTCATTATCTCGATCCGTCATCACGACGCGGTCGTCATCATCACCCCCTTCCACCACCAATCGACCGTCTCATCGAGGTTTGATTGGCTCTCCAGCAACGATGGCTCTGACAATGTTCCGCCAGTTGCTCATCCCCACCGGCGTGCCTCGCGGCAACCGCCGGCATCGCCAGTCTCAACAGCCACAGATTGACAGCACTGGCGATGTCATCATGACAGACGCACCTGCTCCGTCCGCCACCACCTATGCCAACAATCCCGTGTCCCAATTCTATACCAACACCCTGGGTCCCACGATCGATCCTGCCCTGGCCAGCGTCGCCAGCGGCATCCACTGTGGCGTCAAACGCGCCGCCACCAGCTTCTACGCTGGACGCGATCGCTTCTTCAAGGCCTGGGTCGAGACCCCACAGTCCACCGCCGATGGACTCGTCTTCAAGCGCTTCAAGCGCCTCCCCGTCGACGCCGATGAGGCCGACGCCTTCTCCAAGGCCGAGCTGACCAACACCCTGCCGGTCGCTCTGCTCAAGGACCTCCCCAGCACCGAGTTCTGCTGGACCGATAACCCCCTCAAGTATCTTGGCCCTTACAACCACGTACTGGTCACCAACTACGTGGCAAACATTGTCCAGGGCATGAAGAATGAAGATTTCACCCGCTTCCCCGATATCCACACCGCCGTCGACCCCACCAAGCTGCCCATGTCTGTTGTCGCCACCCTGCAGTCCACGGGCAAGCCCAAGATGCTGAGCATCTTGCTCCATAACCACATGATCCTCGTTTGTCGCAGAAATGACAAGGACTCCTTCGTCAAGTCTGGCGTGAAGCTACTCGGCCTCATCGACAACTTCACAGCCGCCCACAAACACACATACTACAACGGAGGGCGAATAGACACATACAAGAAGCTTGGCTTCAAGCCTTACGGGCCCATGAAGTTTCCATACAGGAAACTCGGCGGGAACCCACTCACAGAGCGCAACGGACTGCTGCGAACCATCCGAACCATCCAGTTCATTCTGTCACAGCGCGGCCTCTTTGACCAGGTGTTCCCTACAAAGACGTTTGCTGGCATCATCGCCGACTTTGACGCCATCCGCAAGGATCAGCCACCTCCCAGCTACGTAGAGTGGCCGGGTAAGTACCACAAAGTCCCCGGCTCTTTTACAGACGGCGAGATGGACGAGATCCTCTTTGACACGATCGCCATGCGCGACTTCGAGCCGGCCAGGCTGTGGGACGAGTGGCACCCCAGCCCACGCAAGGACATCACCGCCAATGACTACGACACACCTTACCGCAATGCCATGAAGAAGAATGACCTCTTTTACGACGGCAAGGGCAACGCCCAGGCCGTCAAACCAGCCCTTCGGCAGGAGGCAGATGCCAAAGCCGAAGCTGGAGAACCCGCCAAGGAGATGAAGCAGAAAGGAAGGGCAACATTTGTCCCTGGTCCTGTCGCCTTCTACGCCCCGTCAAAGAACGAGCCCGCAAAAAATCGAGGCGCGGGTCTGAAATCCCACAGGCTTGCGATGGAGCTTAGAGAGCAATTCCGGCTTGTGGTCAACAGTAACCCGCCCCCTGCGACACCGACGCGCCCGACTGAGCTATACCCCACTACGCCTTACGAAGATCGGGCCGACCTCGAGGCCGACGAGGCGGTCACGCCTCCATCTACTGAGCAGACTCAGACCCCAGCATCTGTGAAGCCGCGGGATATGTGTCCTAGGTGGTCCGCAGCAACAACAGAGTATCCTGATTGGGTCATGGAGGACGCGGAGAAGAGGGCCAAGCAGGCCAGAGAAAGGGGCCAAATCTACCGTATGCCGTCACGCACACGCATTGCGCAGCCGGTGGTCACATACCGAGATATCGACGACTACTTCGACAGAGACGATTCCGGTCCCTTGGGCGTGCCCACGAAACTCAAAATGAGCGTGGAAAAGCGCGATGAGACCGAGTTCAAAGTCCACCTCATTGGAGAGGCGACATACCAATCCCAGCGCGACGAAGAGGCCGAGAACAAGCGCAAGGAGGAGGAGGAGCGCGCGAGAGCTGAGGAGGAGCGCCGCCTCGAGGAGGAGAAGAGTCGCCAGATCGAGATGGAACGTCTAGAGCGCATCCGCGAGCAGGACGAGCGTCTTGCTCAGACCGGTGAGCTGAGACAGCCTCACCAACCCATCATCCCCAACCTGCCCCCCGAGTGGGTCGAAAAGGTCAGCAGCACGTTGCGTGCCCGCGCCAATGCAGACCTGGCCACGACTCCTGAGGGTACGACCCTCCACAAGAAGGACTTCGAGACTGTTGTCCCTCAGAACCAATGGCTCAACGACGAGATTATCAACGGCACACTCATGCATCTTGCCAACTACGTCAACCAGAAGGCCGGCATTAAGAACACCCGCCACCAGACGCCCAAGGTACAGGTCTTCAACTCGTTTGTCGGCAAGAGTCTTGTCGAAGACAAGACCATCTCCGAACGCATGCTGCGGAAGAACGGCGTCAGAAATGACAATTTCTTCGACATTGAGGCGATCCTCGTGCCCATCTGCCGAGGCAAGCATTGGACCCTCGTCGCCATCAGGCCCAAGCATCGCCAGATCATCCACCTCGACTCTATGAGCCCGACCGGAGACACGGGCCTCAAGGACAAGGCCCGCAACTGGGTCCGCTCCATCCTGGGCGACGCTTACATTGCCAGCGATTGGACTTATAAACCTGCCGCTTCACCACACCAATCGAACTCGGACGACTGTGGCGTTCATACTATCACAAATGGCATCTGTGTTGGGCTCGGTATCGACCCTTCTGGATACAAAGTCGACGACATGCCTCTCCAGCGTCTGAGGATCGGCGCCATCCTCTTGAATGGAGGCTTCAAGGGAGATTTTGAGCTGCAGGGAATCTGATGTCTTTTCTTTTTCTTCTCGTTTCGTCTGTTTGAATGGGGAGTTCAAACTGCAGGGGATTTGATGCTTTCCTTTCTCGGTTTGTTTGTTTGTGTCTGGTTCGTCATGGGAGTTAGGGTTTGAATTTGTGGCTCACAACGTAGGGCCTTAGTGTCACCTGAGATGACACAAGTTGTTACGGTCTGGCTTTGTGTTGAATAGAAGAGCATACCTAGCAGAGGATCAGGAATGAGATGGGAGATTCTCAATGCTATGATTATCGTTCCCAACTGTGAGGAGCCAGTGTCTTGCAAGAAGATGATGCGTCACTTGTTGATGTCTGAGTAGAACTGGTTCGAGACACGGCAGGGAGAAATGGGCCCAAGTGTGCGTGTTTCATAGCATTTCATCTCTGAATCCACCACTCCCGATATCAATAGAGGACCATTGGATGGGTTGTTCAACATCGAGACACTTCACTGCCCACGTGAGCCACAGGCATAGGTAAGAGCAAAGCAAAATTTCGAGCAGATGATCACCAAGAATCACACCCACAAAATGCCCGGATCCTTGACAAGTGACTCTCGGGGGCCCTGCCTGATGGATCCCATCCAGTGCCACCCACATGACAGCCCTGTGGCCTCCAGCAACAAGAATTTGTCAACGTATTCTCCTGCTCAGCCTTCGTGTCCTCTTCTGACAATCATGATCACGGCTTTCAATCCAGTCCGCGAGCTTTGTGAGTCGCCTCGCATGGCGCCAAATCAACGAAGCGAAATGGTCTGTCACAGCTCATGAGCATCTTCGGCTCTTCTCCCGTTGCACTTTCATCATTCATACATGAATGCCGTCTATGTCAGCCATCCCTTTCTTCCCGAGGAACCAAAAGGACAGAAGATCACTCCTTGATCTGCGTTCTGGACGAAATCCATGCACAAGCTCCCGAGGTCATTCGTTCACCTTTTGGCACATTGTAGCTTAACGTACTGGCTTCACAATGAGCCCCCTTCACCACGAGATGATCTCCACCATTCCGGTCTGAAAGGCAAGGTACAAGCTTGCGTTGTGTCGTTCCGAGCAGCCCGAGACACGGTGGGGAAAAAGATACTGCGAGCAATGTTAAACCGCTGGCACATTTCCATACGTGCCGTCACCGAGTCCGTCACGTTCTTCACAGTCGCGATCTTCGCGAAGGCAAAACAGGTTGAGGGGAGAACAAGAATTGATAAAGTAAAGAGGAAAAAATTGACGACGGGCATAGTCCTCGACTCTCGAGGGTTGTCGACCTCCTTGTCCTCTTGTTATGTTTCCGGTGTAAAGGCCATCAAGCCCCATAAACGTCATTCTTTTCCTTATTATCGACCAGGAAGAGATCACTCATATCAGGTTGTCAGCCTTGATTTCGTTGGTGATAGGCGAATTGCTGTTTTTCGATTCAGAAATCGACCTTGAAGCAGTTGTCCAAAGGTCCAACGAGCGACTCTTGCTGAGGTGCTACACGGCGCCGCTCTTACTATGTGAGCATGCCACAAAGAGGGTTTGATCTCGAGGGCCAGCGGACCTCCGATGCCGTCCAACAGTTCTGTCAACTGGACAACACCATGCAACGTCGTCGTCCCCCAGAGCCGGGGCTGAACGAGCACTATCGGGTCCACCCATGTCCGAGGGTTCAGACGAGGTGACAAAGGCTCGGAACCGCCTGGAGCCATTTCAATGTGTTAGGTGCCTCCGCAATCCCGTCTACCGTCTATAGGTCGGGTGAAGACCTTCAAAGTTTTGGTTGGTAGAGAGCCTGTTTCTCTGGGACTGACTAGGGTTTTGATTCGAGGCAGTGGGTGGCCTTCAAGGCTCATGACCCACGAACTCCACGATGTCGGTCTTCGAGCCGCGTCCTAAGAGTCCTACAAGGTAGGTCATCTGGCCGTAACTCACCGCCTCCGGACAAGAACACTTGAGGCTGGTGTCTCGGAATGCCAACTCGCCCCCAGGCACTCAAGTCTCACAGAGCGGGGAATTGCAGCCAAGTTCGCTCTTGATGGCCCATATCTTGACCGTCTTTCGGCACCAGAGCAGAGTGGTAGCTTGGACCTCTGGGTGTGTGTCTCGGGTTGTATCACCGCCGTGGGGAATTTTTGCCGGCCCCTGTTCATATTTGTAGCAGAACGACCAAGGCTTCGAACCGTACAGCCCGTGCAGAGGAGGGCGGCCGCGTTGTGTCTGGCAACACGATTGTTTTACACGGCTCATTCTATGAATGATTTTCTGAACAAGCATACCGACATATGGAGTCCGGTGCGTCTTTGCTGGGCCCAGTTCGCAGCAGAGCGGTTTGTTTCGCAAGATGAGTTTGCTTGTCCTTCCGAGTCGAGGAGAATCAGCGCCCAGCAGATCTTCCATGGGGAATGGACGAGAAATGACAGGCGTAGAGCGAGTGCGAGATTCGATCAGCTGCGGTCCAGCTCAACGTGAACGAGGCTGCTGAGATATGGGGCAGCCTAGCAGAGGCGCGGATCACGACACGGAAGCGTCCAGACGTCTGCACAACGGTTCCAGGGTTGAGGTATCAGGCACAGAGTTGGCATAGGGATGGATCTACCTACACGTAGACAGAGACACCCATTCTTCTGGAGTCGACAACAGTCGATGGGCTTCTGACTGAAGCTGGAGAGCAGTCGGCGTCACAGGCGTCGACTGAGCGGGTACGTGACGAGACGAAGGGCTTGACGGAGTCAATTGTCAGTGTCCCTCTGGATCTGATGTTTCTTCAGCCCTTGTACGGGCCAATGAAACCCCACCGTACATGCGCACGATTCCACAATACGTCCTGCACTCACGAGCTTCCGGTCTACAGTAGCGGTCTAGAAAAAACCCTTCTCGCTGCCCAGAGGGCGAACGAACGAAGGAAGGAGGAGGAGAGGGGAGGAAACAAGAAGACCACAATACACCCAGAGTCTGCCCCGACAGCCCGACTCGCCGATGTGTCTGGCCATCGGCCGCCAGCCTGCCGTTACTTATTGACACATCCGAATGCGACGTGTAAGTATGCAGCCCACACCCGCATGCCATGCCGCAAGAGGAAGGCTTTCAGACCCGCCATTTCCGACATGCAGGAGGGGGGGTCTCGCCCAACCACGAGCCCGGATGACTGCATATTCTCCGGCAGACGAGGCGCCGGGGACGGGTGTTTGGAACTTTCCACAGTGGCGACGAAAACCCTGACGGCATCCAGGCTGCATCAAGTGCCACACAAATGTCAGCCACGATCCACGTGGCTCTGTGGCCTGTCCGGATGGGAGAGTGGGCCGTGGAATGAGAATGCGCAGCGACTTGCCATCCCGACCTCGGGACGCGTTAACAAACAGGTCGACTATGCAGACCACCCTGCCCACCTACCACGCCGGGCCCAGGAGGAGGGAGAGAGAAAACAAAAAAAATGGGCAAAAAAGGAGGGCGGGTTTGCCATGGTTTACCTGTTTTGTAGAGGCCTTCGCCTCACTTTCGGGGTCACCGGTGGCCGCATTCCAGGGCGAGGGCGACTCGAGAGGTCCGTTGTGTTTGAAGGACGTCGCGAGGCGCCGGAGTGAGCACATCCTTTCTCCACCATGGGGACAAAACAAGATCGAAGAGCCCAGCTGACGATGGCCAGCCGTTGCCGACCCCCGTGGTCGAATGTGTGCACCCGCACACACTCTCCATGACTGACGCACAGCCACCAGATCCTGGGCCGACACCATTCTTGCGGCTCCGTGACCGACGTCCAGCCTCGCACCCCACTCGTCCGACTCGTCAGGAGAGGCCAGCCCTGTCGCGTGGAAGGGATCTCGAGACGCGGCGGAGTGCCCAGCGCCAAGTCCCGTCCCGTCGCCGTGTTGGCCGTTGCCTTGCAGGTTTTTGCCCCCATCCCTCTCCTCGGGCCCCCCCCCCTCTCTCTCTCTCTCCCCGACAATGACTGAGAGTGGTCTGCAGATACATGACACGGGCCGTGGGCAGGTTCATCCTACCCTTGCATACAGACGAAAAGTATGGCTTCCCCCCCCCCCCCGCCGCTCCCCTCCGCCTCGGACGGCCTGGCTGGGTTCGGGCTCAGATAGAGTTTACATCTGCAAGCCCATGACCGTACAGGCCTTGCGCAGATCCGCATTCGCCCCATCTCGGATCTTCGCTCGGATCGTCTTGCCCGGCAGGCGGCGGCGACCGGCTCGGGAGGGAACAGCTTGAAGAAAATGATTGACTGATCAGCGACTCAATGACCCGACGCTTTGGCTCAGTGATCGCCGCGCTTTCATCCATCCTTGCGGGTTTGCTCAGGGTATCGGAAAACAGATCCGTACGCATCCCACCTGCCGGGGGCAATGTGGTCGGAAAAAAAAATTAATAAAAATAACGCGGTTTCGAGAGGACATGGCCGGCCGGCCGGCCCGCCCGCCAGCCAGCCCCAAGGCGAAGCCCGAGCAAGCCACGCACGGCACAAGCTGGAGGCAGGCATGCCCCGCGCGTGATATTACTGTTCAGTACTTACGCGTCGAGCGGTCATGGCAAAGAAAACTGACCGCCATTCGAATCAACGGCTGTGGGAAGGCCAGCCAAGACACCTTGCGGTATCGCTTCTCAGCTGGGAGACGTGGCCGTGAGTGGCTGACTGGGCGGTCTCGTTGAGGCTGGCAGTGTCTTGTCTCTCACCTGAAGCATTGGATCGTGCTTGAAACACGGCAGCAGGTCCAGCTTCTACGTCGGAGACCCGTGCTGCTGGTGGGACAGCTGTCAAGGCTGCGTGCCTGTCCATCCACAAGTCCAGACTCCGGAGCAAGAGGGCGGAGTTGCAAGTCTGTGCTCATCCGGTCCGCCGATCATGCATCATGCAGAGTGCATGGCACAAGGACAACCTGGGGAGCCTACATGGGAATGCTGCACTGAGTGCTATGGGCAAATGCAGTTCGCCATGTCTGGAAGCTTGAGCTACCATGTACAGCGTACAAAACAGTTCCAACCGGTATACCTACTGTATTACGAGATACTCCGGCGACAACTTCGGTGCGCATCGCACTGCGGCATGACAAAGCTCGGGGTGAGCGAGGAGGTGTGAGTTCCGTACCCCTTCGTAAAGTCATGCACCACATACTGCGCAGCAAACAAGGCTGGCCCAGGACGAACAGGCAGCGAGGCGGCCGCGGTGCCCCAAATTGGATGGCCGATTCGAGGGTGGAGGGGGCGGCGGTCTCGCGACGGCTCTTGGTTGCTGACCAAGATGGACGTCCACTTCCAACAACCGGGGACCGCACCGTGGCACGCCGTAGGACGGGTCACTGTGGAGAAAACAAAGTCGAGAGAGATGTCAACGGGGCGTCAGACGACGAGGCTGGCACTCTACGGGTTGGTGTGTCGTCCGTATTGCGGGAAAGGCATGGCATGTCTTTGACATGGTACGACTGGCTGCCAGAGACTGGGCTGGCTGGTATGTACTTGCACAATACAGACATGGTATCAGTATTTGACACATCACAAAGGACCCCCCCCCTCGTACTTCTGCACGGCGCCTGCGGCCTGCTCCCGCTCCTGCTCCCGCTCCTGCTCCCGCCCCAGCTCCCGACCCTTTCAATGGAAGTCCTCGCCTGGCCAGTCCATGTCCGTGCTGTCTCTGATCGAGAATGCCGTGGTTTCGAAGCATGACCATCGATGGTGATTGCCGTTGAAGAGGCGGGAAGAGCTAGGGCGACGGTTGCGACAGCACAAGACAGAGACGCGGACGAGCAGGCGAAGGATGACGAGAAGGGTCCAACGGCCAGGCACGTCAGATTATGGCCCCAAGGCCGCAGAGGGGGAAAGCGGTTGCACATCAGTCACATCGGCGGGCGAGGTGACGACGTTGTGCATGCGGGCATGTGCAAAGCAATGCCGCAGTGGTCTGGTCTCTGGTCTTTTTCGGTCTGGTGTGGTCTGGCAAGGTCTGCCCTGGCACCTGATCCGCACGGCCTAGTGTGGTGCGGTGCGCGGTACTAGTACTGTGTAGTACGTACTAACATTTTGTGTAGCACCATATAGTATGCATTATTGGGTGGCAAATGCACAGTCTGGTTGTGGCTTGCGTGGAAGAATTCGAAGACCCCGTGGAACGTCTGAATTAGACAGGGGATACTGGCGCTAGGCCAAGCGAGGAGACTCAGGCCTTCTAGCGTCTTTCGATCAGGCTTCTAGCGCGACAGGGGCTGCCCTTCCTTGACTGCTTGACGGTCGGGCCTGACCGTCCAGCCAACCTGGGCAGCCAATAGAACCCCCTCTGTACTGTGTAGTGGATTGCTCTGTATGTAGTAGTCCGTATTATTACTAATATACCCCCCCCCCCGTACTACGCGCGTAGTAGGGTGTATCCCCTACACAGTACTGCGTATATCCTGGATGTGCACATGACAACGGAAAAAGATTTGGTACGCGGCCTCCTTTTCTGAGCATTGCACGTACGCACTCGTGACACTGAATCGCGTACGTCCTCCTGAGATCTTTCGCTTCATTTTCTATTTGTTTCCGCGTCGCAGGTTTGCCATCGCCATCGCAATCGCCCTCGCCGTCTCCGTCTCGGTGCCGCCAGTGTGGGGTCCCGACGGGGAGATCAGGGTGCCAGGGCCCAATGGCATTAGCTTTAGGGTGTTTCCGATGGCGAGCGACTCATGCCCTCCCTCCCCTTCATGGTTGTTGCATCGCGTCCCGGCGATAAAAGTACGAAGGGACTGCCCAGTGTGCCGACTCGCCCGAGGGACAATATCTGATGCGATCTTGGACAGATGAGCATGGAAACCTCTCGGTGTGGATGAGATCGTGGATGGTCGCATCCGTCGTCCGCATCACCACCAGTCTGCCAGTTTAGACAGTCTGCCAAGTAGACAGACCTAATAACAAACACCCCTCATCGATGTCTTGGACGCACAGTCCGTGGCACATTCCGTCCGTTTGCAGGCTGGCAGGCTGGTCACGGTGAACCAGCGCGGCATGACGAGCAGTGTCTCAATCTCTACGTCAAGACTGTGGTGCCGTCACACGATCACTTACCAAGAGGAGAAATATCCAGGACCAGTGTCTCTCAACGGTCAAACCTTGAGTCGAATGCAGCTCAAAATTGATATCACGTCACGTCACATCACACCACACCATGCAACTGTCAGATCTGAAAGACGGGCCTGCTCGACTTCTGGGGGACTGGGGGCTTGAGGGCTTGGGTAACCGGGGATTTGGGGACCGAAGACTGAAGGACGGGAAGACTGGGAACTGGGGCTCGTTCCAAACCGGCACCTCCGTCTTGGGCCCTGGGTCTTGGGTTTGGAATCCCAGGACATACTTACAGAGTAGGGCCGCTCATCCTGTCCGGAGGATGTTTGGGCCCGGGTCCCTCGTCTCCATGCTTCGATCCACAGTTACTGCGTACAAGGCACCACAGTAGAGGTAGTTGCCGTAGCAGAAGTAGTTGTAGACCTGATATGGTGCTCGCGCTTGTACCAAAGGTGCAGTGCGTTTGCCACCATCACTTGGTACATGGCACCATGCTGAGGGACCCTAATAAGCACTTCCACTTTTGCTGCTCAACATGAAACACATGGCTCTGTCGCTCTTTCACTGTATTCTGCGCCTCTTCCAGGATACGATCCCGCCCAGCGTTCCGTTTGCACCGCCGACGTATCGCCCGCCCGGCAAAAAGGTGACGACGGCTGCACAAAGAAAAGTCGCCGACCCCCTTCCCGTTAGTCGTTGTGTTTTTCCCTGCCGTGCCGCCCGTTGGCTAATCCCGCCGACCCCCGCCGGCCTGTTCACCGCGCCTCTTCTCTCTGTTGACATGCTGTGGGCGTTGTTGTTGTCCTTGTTGTCGTGGTCTTGGTCGTCCTTGTCCTTGTCGCATCATACGATGTGCGCGTATCACGGGAACTCAATCCCGCGCAAGCCACGTACAATACCTGATCCAAGCCGTCAACATCATCATCTACACAATGCGATACGCCCAATCATCCTGTTCGGAAGACTTGGTATTGTACTGTACATAGCATGTCCTTCAAAGTTAAAGGAATTCTAAATTCTACCTTGTGGCTCCAGCTGAGGGAAAGCAGCCGACAAGCTGCAATACCACCGTAGCAGTCAATGCGGCATCTGTAACTGTCCATGTCGGTACAGCAGCCTGCTTGTGTCGGGTGGTCGAATATCGAATCCACTTTGGGCCTCTTCAACGTTCCATCAAGATACTGTGTAGTCTTGGATGTACATAGGTAGTGCATTCTTGACTCCGGGGCGTGTATGGTAATGGGTGGATGGACGGGTCGAGTGTGGGCATCGCTGATTCTGTGCCTTTTGCTCTGATCCGCTCCTGTCTGCGCTGTAACCCTGCGACCCGAACACAGGCTTTGCTGCCGGGGTGGTTTGGTTGGTTGTTGGGGGGGCAGGGGGGAGAGGGCGCCTCAGGGCTCTGGTTTGCCCTGCGTGCCCTGCATGCTCATCTCATTCAGGCTCAATCAACCGTCAGCGCAGCGGTCGCCGTCTCTTGCTGGACCGAGAGTGATCAGCGCCCAGGTGGTCACCCCAGTGCCCCTGTCTCGCCCTGCCGCCCTCATCCCGGCCCACCCTGGGCCCACCCACCCCCTAAGAATTGAAGTTGCTCCAGTGTCAGGGTGTGCTCCCCTGCTCCCCTGTCCCCCCCCCTACCGTGCTGCGTAACGACACACTATGCGACTTTCCCCTCTTCCCACCAAAACCTTGGAAGACGGTCTCCTGCCCGTCGACTGCGAGACGCGGCGCAGGGGCCCCCCTGCCCGCAGATTCTTCCACGCGCATTCCAGAAACACCCTATCTGGGTGGTGCCGTCCCATCCCTGCCACCGACACTGGGCCTATCCTGGCCCCACCCTTGTCCTGTCTCTCCAGTCTTGCTCCTCTCAAAGGCCCTCTCGTCTGATCCATTCCATTCCGCTCATTCACCCATCCCATCCACTTCCATTGATCATCCCTCCTGCGGCCTGCTCCTGGCTCCTGGCCTCCCCTCCCGGCCTTGGTCCTGGTCGCTGCTTGTCTCGTCCCAGATCTGATCTGACCTGGCCTTGCCTCGCCTCGCCGTTCCCGCCCAAGACGACCAGAGAATCCAATCCCATTTACACCTGTCAACTGCCGTTCGTGCAGCCCGTCTTCCATCCCTTCTGCTTCCCTCTCCCTCTCAGTCAAGACCACGGCCTACCTCTCAAACACCGACCCCCTCTTTCGAGTCCTCTCCCTCTCGGTTTAAACTCGATCTGGATCTGGACCTGGATCTCTCGATCTTCAATCAATCGGCAACCTTCACCTCCTCGCCCGTCTCGACATCCTCGCGACCTACCACGACAACCCTTGAAATTACCTCTCGGGCCGCTGCAAAGGTAGACCCGCGACACACGCGAGTGACGACTCTCGATCGATTTCACGACTCGCGTCCTGCAGTGTCTTCGACCAGCATCGCACCGCGCCATTTACTCTTGGACACCCACCTACGGGGCATTGCCGCCAACCTCTCGAAACCTCTCGAGAAATCGTGCTTGTTGCTGACGGACGGCTGCCTGCAGCTCCAGCACATCCCGACAGCTTTCCTGGACCAGACGCCTGTCGCCTGCATTGAAATCTGCCTATAGCCGCTGCCCCCATCAGCGCATTTGTCCCCCAGACTTTCGCCTCTGGTTGGTCCTCGGCACTTGGGTGGAACCTCATCCAGACCTCTGTTGGCTGCATTGCATCACCCTCCCTCTCAGCCTCTACGGACCATCACTGGCCCATTTCCCCTCTGCCGTCATTTCCCCAAGATCACCTCGTCTCGTCTCGTCCAGTCTCCCTCTCTCTGTGGTTGCGAACGCTGTCACACGTTTCGACCAGGCGCACCATTTCTTGACGGGGCGGATGAGTCGTTCGGCCTAGAAAATCGACCTCTCCGTCCGGGAGTTTGAACCTTCAGGCTCACCCATCTTCTCTGCCGTGACTGTCATTTCCACGGCGGAGATATGACAAGAACCAGGGCACGCAGCTCTCGCGCTCCCGCCTATTTGTCCCCAAGCCCCTCACCAAGGGAACTGTCACCAGAGCCACCGAGACAGGTCCCGTCTGGCGGTGATTCAGCAAAAATGGCCTCGTCCAGGCCCGTCAGCCTGGCCCCATCCGTTGGGGGGATCCGGATGCCTTCTCTTCAGGAAATCCTGTCCGATTCGGCACCACAGCCATACACGCTTGGCGCTTTCATGGCCTACCTGTCTCAAAACCACTGCCTCGAGACCCTCGAGTTTACCATGGAGGCCGACCGTTATAGACTCGCATACGCACAGTCTCAACACAACCTGCTGGACTATGGCGACCACCTCACTGGACTGTGGCAGAAGCTCATTCAGGCGTACATCCAGCCCTACGGATCACGCGAGGTCAACCTGCCCGCTCATGTCCGCGACCATCTGCTGAACCTCCCAAGTGGTCCTCCCCCACCGGACCCGTCTCAGCTCGATGAGGCTGTCAAGATCATCTACGAGCTCATGAGCGACTCCGTTCTCGTCCCCTTCGTGCAGTCGTTCCAGCAGTACCAGACCGGCACGCTAGCCCCCGAGGAGAAACCTACAGAGTCGAGACACAGCAGGTCGCGTTCACGAACGTCCAAGGATATGTCACTCAAAAACGACCACAGTCGATCCCCTAGAACGTCATTCCTGCCTCATCTGAGCATCAACATGAGCCGCAAAAACGAGCTCAACGCCCTCTCGAGTTCTTCACCGAGCGAAACCTACGACGGTCAAGACATGACTGACGACGGTGGAAGCTCACCACTCGCCATGGAACCCATGACGCCACCTACTACCCCGCCTACCCCGGAATGGACCTTCACCGCACCCCCTGGGTCCCTTCACAAGGCTATTAGTGCGCACAGCAACGGCTGGAAGAAGGTGGGCGCCAAGTTGGGCTTGGGTAGGAGGTCTCGTTCCACGCACCGGGTTACGAGCAGCTCCGTCACCAGTGCTGCCGCTGCTGCGACGCCGGCTGCCGGCTTATGAGGGCGACAGGCCATGCCACTACCTACCACCTCCTCCACCACGAAACCATCAACACCCTTCTTTAATACCGTCGCAACGCCTACTGACGATGTGCGCATGCAAGAATGGGAAGAGCCCCATCCCGGTCGAAGACTGTCGATGCCGATTGTTGCACCGGCCACCTGGGGCGTTCATGCTGGGGAAGAGGGCCATAGGAGTGACATGGCCGCAAAAGGCCAGTGGCCAGAGTTCCCGGATTTCAGTCCGGATTTCAGCTTTTCCGCACCCACGATGAAGGAGAGGAGATACGGGCGTGGGCGGACGCGAAACACACCTCAGCAACTCATCTTGAAAGATGCAGACCACCCGAGACCTGGAATTCAAACAGCTCCCCTGCCGAGATGCAAGATGCCAAACCGCGTCGACGGCATCGGCAGAGCGGGCCCTGCTGAACAACCGTCGACACCTGACCCTAGCGACAACACCGACATGTCGGGGACAGACAGCGATACAGACAGCAGCAGCATCTCCGCAGCGGCACCACCCAGGAAGAGGATCGCCCTGGAGCCGCTCGATACTTCAGTCCAAGGCGTCCAAATGACGGACTTCACCAATCAGCTAGGGAAACCTTGGAGCGTCAATGCGTCCGATCATCAATCATTCAGCATGGCTGGATCGGACGCTGCTGCTTTCTCTGTCATGTCTCCCGACGAGGATCTGTATGGCTGGAATGCAGTCTTGGAGCGCAAGCCCACACATGTCGAGACGTCGGCACCAGCTCAGCAGCAGAGACGTGCCAGCAAGTCGAAGCGTAGCCTCCTGCAGCGCGTCTTCAGTCCTGGCGGCTCATCGCCTGATGAGACGCCGACCCTGTCACCGACGTCTTACGCCGGTTTCAACCCTTTTATATCACATGGTCGATGAACGCCCTCCTCTTCCACACCACACTCGTGACTTTGGATGTTTCGAAGTTCTGCATATTAGGAACACAAGATAAAGAAGTTGTTATTGGCTACAGGCGAGGCGTTTCTCGGGTCAGAATACCGGTTCAACGCACGGGGCTTTTCTTGAGACTTATGATTACCTTTTTATTCTTCACGACATGCATCATGTGGCGTTAATCTTGGGTCTCCAACATTTTGGATAAAGGCATGGGAGGGCCGGTCGGGTTACGGACAATAGGTGGTTCATCAAAACATCCACGTGACGGCTGGGCGGCGGAGGAAAACAAATGCATCATGACACAAAATTTCTGATAGACAGCGTCCTTGACCTGGCAAGATTGGGTCAGTGGGCAAGCCCGCGAGGGCAATCTCAACTAATGTCTATGTCCAAGACGTGAACCAAAACTTTGGTCTGTTCCCAACATTGCTCGCGTGAATCGCCTCCCTACAGCACCCGCCTTGACTGGACTTGCCGTAAACAAACTCAACGAAAGCACGGATGATTTTCGAGTGACTGCCTAGTGATTGGACGGCAAAACCTCTTCATTCTTCGTTTCTCACCGCCTGGAAGTCCTCACCGCCTGGAAGATCTCACTTTACCTAAGGTCAATGTGTCCCCCTGTGGTCGACGCAATGTCCATCAGACTGTCTAGCCGGCCGAAGCGAAATCCTCCACTCCTCCCAGAGACATGGTTGGATCCGGACAAGACGGTACAACCTAGAGACAGAAGGCAAGCACGCATACTTATACGACTTCACCGCCTTGAAACAAACGTCTAGCACGACCAGACGACGGCGGCAGGTGGGACAGAGACCGAACGACGTCACACTTCGCCCTCCGGAGGAGTAGACGCTGGCGGGACATGGTGGTTATCGTATCTCGAACGTGGGGTTGAGACGTGGGGTTCCACTTATCTGAGACCTGACAGCCAGTTTTTCCTACTCTTGCTGCGTGGTAGGTTGACAAGTGCGGTTGTTGTGTTATGTCCATACGCATGTATGAGTGCGATCAAGTCTGGCGGCAGTGCAACATGGACTGGCCGGTCGGTCACATCGGCCGCAGTTACTGCAAAGAAGATGCGCCCATCGTGACACTGTGTACTTCGACGACTTCTGTGACATGGGATCAGACATGCATCAGTCGGCCTCAGGAGGTCGAGTCGCTGCGTAACAGAACTGTGCGGAGAGGTGAGGGATTGAGGTTGAGGACCATGGAATTCAAGGACTGGACACTTGCCCGGATGGGGAAAAAGGACGTGAATAATCGATACTGGTGGTAATTACTGGATTGGATTTCTCGGTATGGTGGAAGATGCCCTATATACACCACAGATGGTGGTACCTGATCCAGAAAGTCGCCTTTCTATGGTGACTCGCAATGTTGTCATCGGGAAACCCCGAAGAAGTGGTCCCAGTCTCGTGAACTGAATGGACAGGACAGACCGCTAGTGAAACAAGGCAAGCACGTCTATCCAAACGCCGACTCCGATGCTTTAGGCATCGTGTCCCTGATAACCAACGAGACTACTGCCCTTACTCGGTGGCGTCCGAAGGCTTGTTGTGTCTTGCATAAAGCTTGAACTCCTCAGAGGTAGCAAAGTCGAGCTTGGCCTCTTCGACTTGCTTTCGCGTTGCATTGAGCATCGGTTTCGGCAGCCCCATCGACTCGAGAAATGCGACAGCTAGGACAAGAATTAGTACTGTCATCTGTCATATATCAAAGAACGATGGGACTCACTTTCTTTCCACTCCACATCCTGTCGCTTCTTGTCCCACTTGAGCTCTTCCGCCATAACATCGATCACTCTCGGAAGTGCCTCAAGCGCGGCTTGAGCGTTCAGGAATGCCAGTCTGGTTCTTCTGGCCAGCACATCGACAGCGGTTTGAGCATATTCATGACGAACAGCGTAGCGGATCTCACCGTCGACGAAGGGGTATAGCTGGGAGATCCGCTCGCCGCGCGCCGGGAAGCGCTGGTCGGTCGGTTTGCACAGAGCAGCGACAGCCCAGGCCCGATCGCCGTAGCTCTCGGTCAGGTGCTTGGCGACATCGGTCTCGACGCCCCAGTGTTGAATGATGTGAATGAAGAGAGTGCGGCTGAATCCATGAGCGCCTATCAACCTGACCTTGTGGGTCTGGCATGAGCCGTCCAGGATAGCGCCGTCGTCGACAATATCTGTCCCGCTCACACGAGGCGCATTTACCGCAGGGCGTGTCTGCAACCCGAATTCCTTGATGGCGGCGTCGACACACTCCTCAGCCATCTGCCGGTAGGTGGTCCATTTTCCGCCAGCGCACGTCACCAGGCCGGAGTCGGAGATGTCTATGAGGTGGTTGCGAACCAGTGACTCGGTGTTCTTGGCCTTAGGGTCCTTCACCAAAGGTCGCAATCCAGACCAGGCGGCCAGAACGTCGCCCTCCCGAACGTTGATGTCGGGGGCGAGATAGTGGCGGATCTCGTTCAGGATCCACTTGACAGACTCGTCATCAGGCAGGGGATCTTTGGTGACGGTTGCCGGCTTGTCCGTTGTGCCCGCGATGGTATTGCCCTGCCAGGGAAGGAAGAAAATGACACGGCCGTCAGAGGTAGACGGGTCGATCAGACCCATCTTGCCCGGGCTATAGTATCCAGGGAGGATGATGTGCACGCCGGAAGCCGGTGCCACAATCTCCTTGCAGTCCTGGTTGTCGAGCTTCCGGACTCCGTCGGCGAACGGACCAGTGCAGTTGATGATGCACTTGGCCTTGATGTCAAATTCCTCGCCCTTCTTGCCGTCACGCTCGGGAATCAGATCCTTGACCTTGGCGCCGCAGAGCCTGCCCTGGTCGTTCTTGTGAAGTCCGGTGACTTCCATGTGGGTCACAGTGGTTGCGCCGTACAGGGCGGCTGTCATGGCTATGGAGACGTTCATGCGAGAATCATTGTGGGCGCCGTCGTAGTAGACTAGAGCACCGACCAGATCCGTCCTCTTAAGCATGGGAAAGGCGTCGATGGCCTTGCTCTTGGTGAGGAAGTAGGAGCTCTCGATGCCCTCACTTCCGGCCAGCAGGTCGTAGAACTTGGTGCCAGCCCAGTAGTAGGGAATCTTCCACCACTTGTCGAGTGGCAGCATGATGGGCAGCCACATGCTGAGGTGTGGTGCGGTCTGCAGAAAGTACTTGCGCTCCTTGAGGGCCTCCCTGACCAGCTCGTACTGAGCGTAATCGAGGTTCCAGACGGCCTTCTCTAGATAGCGAACACCACCGTGGACAAGCTTTGTGCTCTTACTGCTGGTGCCGGCGCTGAAGTCGTCACGCTCGACAAGGGCGACCCTGAGACCGCGAGTGGCCGCGTCGAGAGCGACACCGGAGCCTGTTGCGCCGCCACCGATGACCAGAACATCGTAGGGATCCGAGTCAGCAGCGCTCTTCTTGAGGTCTGCTATCTGCTCCAGACGAGACTTTTCACGGGGAAAGCGTGGTGGCCTGAAGTTCCCATCGGCGCCGTAAACGACAGGGGCGGCTGGCGGTTCATGGCCGGGGATCTCGCGAGGCCGGTATGCGTAGACGAGGAGACCACCAGCAGCCGTTGCGACGGAGGCTGGAAAGGCCAGCCGTCGTAATAGACCTGGTCGAGCAGCTCTTGTGAAGGCAGGCATGTCGTTGTATATGATCCCGTGGTTCCGAGACGACGATGCGCCAGGTCGAGGTGAAGGTCTAGGTCTAGGTCTAGCAGGTCGGTGCGCGAAGCGAGGATGACGGTACCCGGGGGAGAGGTATGGCGTCGCGTGGATATGCACGCCCGACAAAGGTCTTCCCGAGAGAAACTACGCGAAGGCAGAGACAGAGCGTGGACAGGTGTAGGTAGTAATAGCGGTGCCAGCAGGGACCGAAGGCCAGGGCCAGGGACAGGGAGATGGGCAGAGGGCCGACAAAAAAAGGTGCCGGATGGTCGACGCGCGGGGATGCCAGGACCGAGGCGGCGACGAGACGCGACTATTTCAAATGGATCGGGACCTTTGGTTAGCGCCCGGCTGGAACGGTTACAGTCAAGGTCACGGGACACTTACGGAATACTGTGTAAGAATGGGGAGAAGACAACGAGACAGACAAGAACAGAAAAGGCTGGAAGAGGAGGATATAGAGAGAGAGGTTCAAGATGGGGGGGGGCGGGATGACTGGAAGGATGGCAGACGCAGACGAGCAGGTGGCAGATGACAGATGCTGGGAAGAACTAGAAAGGCCACATCGTGGGATGTGTGATTGGGGACGAGAGCACTCCGTAGCTTGGGTAAAGTACTTAGTACCTGACCTAGGTTTGGCCTCAACCGTAATTGCTTCGTGCGGTACGTGCGGTAGGTGATGGTCTTGCGCATGTGGCAGGAAAGGCCGAGTGGAGGGACGGTAATGACGTGAATTGTGGGCTCTGCGAGCATGTGCTGCTACTTTGTAAGGTGGACTGAGACCCGCGGCGGCTCGAGTGTCTTGATTAATTACCCGCGCACGAAGAAAGCACTTGGTGTCAAACTGTGTAATAATAGTCGTGTACGAAGTACAGAACGGTTTGAAGCATGACTGACTGCCCATCAATGCTGCCCTCCACGTCGGCACATGGCAGCTTGCCTTGAAGAATCCTTCCCCAATGGCATGGCATCGCATGGCACCTCACAAGTACTACTCTTACTATGTAATACCACACAGTACATGCCTGCTCGGCGCTATAGGCGTTGGGGGGAGAGGTGCGAGGGGCGGATCAATCCCTGTTTCACCCCACGCTGGAGATGCCCGGTGCGGGCGAGGGGCCTGAGGGGTGCTAAACTTATGAGGGCCAAGCAGCCAAGGAGGGCGTCAGACCTCCGCAAACCCTGAGAGCCCAGAGCCCAGGGCCCAGAGCCCAGGGCCCCCGGGTGGCCCCCACCCCCTCTTGCTAACCCTTGTCAAGCCACCCCAACCTTGAATGATCCGGCGGCTCTCCGGCTTGGGGAAATTCCCCCAATCATCTGTTTTGCCTGTCCTCAAGATCAACTAATCCGACTTCCAACCTCCTCCATGCCCCTTGAGGCCCCTCTACTTTGTACCGACAAGGCGCTCATACAACAACCTCATCCCCCCACTACCTACCGCATCCCACATCTCGCATCTTGCGTCGTCAATCTCGCATCTCAATCTCAATCTCACCTCTTGCATTTCTACAATACACCTCGTCCGAGAACTCGGGTCATGCTCATCTTGATGTTACGGCCCAACATACGTCCACATTGTGTGCTGTGTAGCGTACGAGTACTTGTACAATACAGTACATACATCCTTTCTGCTCTGCAGCCGGCAACCTCCCAACACGTGCTGCGTGAGCACAAGGCAGAAGAATCAAAGGTATATCCAAAATCAGACCCAGACCTAAACCCAGACGGTCGTAGATAGGTCGTACATGTCGCTCTACCTCCCCTCCACACAGAACCCAAACAGCTCATCTACAAACGTCGACACCTCTGTCAACTTCTCTGCCTCGACGTTGGAGACCTGCACCCCCGTTCCAATGTGCACGCTTGCCCGATCAGCCGCCAGCGACCTCATCTCGATCCCCGCCGCCGACGGGCCTCCGCCTGCCGCCGCCGCCGACCGACCACCGGGATAATGAGGTGCAGTTGCCACGGGCCCGGGTCTCCTCATCTCCTTGGGAGACATCATCCCTGACGTGTCCTTTCCGGCCTCCTCCTCGGCCGGCTTGGCATGTGCGGGATGTGCTTCGCTCGTCCGCCGCCGCAGGAGCGTCGCTGACCTCGCCGCCGCCCCCGGCCCGTTCCCCTTGCCGCTGAAGCTGGACCCGGGCGACGTCTCCGAGACGTCTCCGGCCGTCTGGACGTTGACCGTGATCTCCTGCGACACCATGATGCCGCCGAACGAGGACGGCTGCTGATGTCCTGCCGCCGGGGGAGGCGGGCGCGAAGGCGAGGGCGAGGGCGCCGACATCGGCGAGTGTGGCCGGGTGGAAAAGTACATCTCGTCCATGTAGGCTGGCGGCGGCGACACGAGCCTGCGGTCGTGCGCTGCATGCTCCGGGTCGGGGCTGATATCGCCACTGTGTCGCCCGTTCCACAGCTTATGTGTCGACGTGGTCTGCTCAGAGCCTGCGAATGAATCCGTGCGTCGCAGCATCATCGGGATGGGGATGCCTTCCGAGTCGACGGCTCCTTCGGTCGTACTGCTCGTCGGCGGCCGAGGGAACCGGAAGAGTCTGCTAGCCATTCTGCCGTCTCGTAGTGAAGCACGTCTTGGTTGTCCAAGCATCAGTGGCGCTGGCTTCGCCGGGAGCGTGACCAGCGGCACGGCGTTGATGATGGGTGCCATCTCGCGGTGTACTGACCTCGCGAAGACCAAATGATTCGGCGAATCCTTGTAGACGAGCTGGTGGACTTTGAACAAATTCAGTGGTACAAACCCGCACTCGGGGCTTTCGAGGTTCAGGTGGATGGGTATGACGATTCTGAATGTGATGACGGTGCAAGTGCCCGGTGCCGAACCTGGCGCGATGGGTCGGCAGGGCACCTCGACCGTCCTGGGGCAGAGTACGGCCTCGTCAAAGATGGCGTCCTCAATCCATTGACGGAGGGCCTCGATGCTGCCCGTCAATTGCGTTGCAAACATCATCTCCTTGGGCGACATCTGCTTCAGATTCTCGATTCTGCGGGCGATGTGGTACGAAGTCATCCGTTCAAACTGCCGAAGGAAGCTCACTTGCCAGGCCTCCAATCGTGCGAATGGCATCTGCACCGCTGGAAAGAGATTTCGGGCATTTCGTCTGGCCAGCACGTCGAAGCCGTATACATTATTCACGCGGGCTCGCACCCCGAAGAAGCCCACGTGGACACCCGGTTCGAGCATGTCGTTCTCCTCGGCGTATCCGGACATGTTCCGAAGTTTGTTCTCGAAACCCCGCGTCTTGATTTGCATCGAGGAGCCAATGATGCCACTGACCTGGTGTAGTTCTGCGAATCGATAACCAGCAGCAGCAAGAGCTTCCACGTCTCTGTTGTTATCAACGCGACGAACAAGAAACAGAAGACTACCACGGCCGAATTCGGAGATGTGCGGACGCGCTTGCCTCTTCTCGGCGTCATCCTCGAAGCTCGACAGATTGGCGGTCGCTCCATCTCTCAGGCCATCGCCCTGAACGATGCTACGTTCGAGATCTTGTTGACGTCGTCGGGCCTGAGCATGAGCGGCGTGACCTCCCCCGCCGGTTGCGATGATCTCGTCCCAGAGAATGCCGACACTGGTCAAGGGCGTCTTCATCTTGTCCGCCAGGCCGGCCGCGGCGGCACAGAATAGCTCGCGGAAGATGATGTGGTAGTTGTCGATCAGTTCTCCATGATCTGTGATGAGTTTGATTTCTCCGCTGACATTGTCGCGCCCGGTATGTGGGAGATGGTTGAGGTGATTCGTGATTCCGCCAATGATGCTGGTGATGCTGGACCAGTTCCGAGAAGCTTGAAACATCCAGTGGAACAATGGATGGGCGACAGTGAAGGAATCTTGCGGTGTCTTCTCCAAGAATGTGTCTGTGATCTTCTGACTGGGCAATAAACCATCCGGACTGACGAGCACACGGCCGTGCTTGTCGAAGACGGCCGCGGCCAACACAACCTGCTGTGCTTTGTTGGCAGATCGCTGCATGAGACGGGCAGTGTACATAGCGAAGCCAGCCATGATCAGACAAGCTCCAACGGCCTGGAAGGTTGGATGTTAGCTTAGAGACATTTTGGTCGGGGACATTCGTACTGACAAGACAGATGACGACGATGACAGTCGTGTTTCTCGACAGCTGACCGTTTCCAGCAAGAGAAACCAACCTGTACTTTGTCCCGGTAGAAGCACACCAATGCATGCCCGAGACGGCTCCGGCCAACAGTACTGCCGACATGCCTTTTTTCCACCACGAATTGGACCATGAAGACCGGAGGACGAAGAACATCGAGAGCGCAATGATACTGGCCGCTACCGAGATTAGGGCCGAGCCGACGACGTTGGCGGCGTTATATATGCAAACGTAGTTGCTGATCGAAGCGTTTCCAAGATAGTGCATGCCGCAGATAGCAGCTCCTGCGAGCGTCCCTCCCACGGCGACACGCCACCATGAGACCCGTTCATTGGTACCGATGGCGACGAAAGCGGCGAGAAGAACGATGATTGGCATAAAAAAGGAGAGCGCGGTGAACCCGCTGGAATATGCGATCTGGAGCTGAGGATCCCCATTACCAATATCAATGGCTCGGTTTCCGATGTAGTGCATAGACCAGATGGCGATACCACCCATCGTCACAGCCGCGGTGACAAGCAGCAAGCTGTTCCATCTATTAGTCGCTATACCAGTCAGTGCCACGACCAGAAGACCTACTGATTGATCCTGCCCTTCGCGGCCGTTCTTCTGTTGATGAGCTCCAGTGTTGATGCAGCCCCGATGAGGCTGACGACGTAACTGAGGGTTACGAAACCAGCATTGAAAGACCGCGGCACAATCTGGTCCTTCCATTGCGCAAAGAGTGCATCCGTCTCTGAAGAAGAGGCCATGATGGCGAACGTGTTCAGGTTGTATGGGCGACCTCGAGGCTTCGGACTGCCGTCAGATCAGGATGAACGCAAAAGAGTCCGAAAGAATGCCCCTCAGTGTCCCCAGGCTGGTGGTATCTGCTGGTTCAATAATTCAGGAGTCTGGAAGAATGTCTGCTCTTGCCGGCTGCCGGCATTTCTCGCGCGATGGTGCTCGAGAGGCCCACACGTGCAGATGGTTATAAAAGCATTTCCGATCTAAAGAGGGACTGTTGGTATCTGACGGTTAGGTGCTTGCCTAAGGAGGAGGCGAGATGGCACGGCCGATAGGTTACCAAATTCAAGGGCACTCCGTCGTCAGCCGTTCGGAGACCTGGGTGGAGGATCCTAGGGGACCGGTCGAGCAGCGGCGAACGACTAGTCTGAGAACCGGGTCAAGGCGCTACCAAGAATGATCAAGTGCAGTGTCTGTGGAGAAAAACGGCGACCAAAAGCACCCAGGGACCAACGAGTGCCTAAGATAGTGCGCTCAGTCATAGTCCCCCGTGGGCGTTCTGAATCAGGGGTTCTTGCGTAGCCCTCGTCGCCACGAGGCGGCCATTGTGGTGATATACGAGTCTGGTGTAAATCCCCTCTCCCCGAGTCAAGCAGGGACGGGAGACACAGCATGGCAGATAATTTCCGTATGCGACTGATGGCACAGCCAAAGTAAGGGAGGCATCTGGACAGGGTGAGCGACTAGAGAGTAAGACATTGTCACAATCCACGGCCGTGGACCTCCAGATGCAAGCCCGCTAAAAGCATCTAGTCAAAGTGCCGAGATTCAAAACATGAGCGTACTAGTTTTTTGTTCTGGCGTTCTGGCGCTCATCGAGGATGGATTGCAGAGGCCGGAGCAAGCGGCGCTAGCCACACAGTGTCTTTTCAAGTGAATCCGACAACCTCTCAATACCTTCCAGCACAATGATTTATTCTCCATGCCGAAGAGCTCATGGCAGGGGTCGTTGGGGTCGCAAGCATTGTGGTCGGATAGCCCCAGATGGTGTATACATGCGAGAGGCAAACGGTTGCGGTGAGGGAGAAAGGCGCGATGATCCGGGAATTAGGGAAAAGGTACTGAGACTGTTCCAGCAACCGTGGAAAGGAAGAAAAGCAACAGAAGGGCTTGTCTTGGTCTTCTGTGAGACAACGGAAAACAGCCGACATGCGCCGACAGATGCCATCACATAAGCTTTTCCACAGTTTCTATAGCGCGTGGATCACCCACAGAAGGTGGGTTGCAAGCCGATGAAGGCAACGTCCGAATGAGATGAGCGACGAGGTTGAGTGCCGTGAGTCGCGAAGATGAGCCAGGGGAGCCCTGTGGACAATCATCTAAATGTGGCTGCATTCGGTCACGATGCAGCCAGGCTTGTTATCCTGGGCCCAGTGCCTCTTCGGCCCCTGGCAAGCCACAATTACCTCCGCTCCCAAGCCCGCACAGAACAATTGACACTCGTCGCCATTGGCAGCGTGCGTAGTTTGCGTCATGCGGACATGGTTGAGATTGGCGTTGGGATACCCACAGGTGGACAGCAGTCTATCGACGAAGATCCGGATTTGTGCAACTTGGCAGGCAAGACTCGTTCAGCCAAACAATCTGGTATGAGAGGGTGAGTCGGGAATGGCGCGCGACAACGCCGTGGCTCGGTATCATTCGATCGAGCCGATGATGATGGTCAAGTGCGTGATCACGAACCCCTTCGATCTCCAGCCGTGTGATAGTCTCTTCACTCGCACCAAGGGGATCCCAGACAATGTCGACATTGGTGCATCTGGCTTCCCTCGCAGATGCCTGTCGAGGTGAATGAGGACTACGCCTCTGTCAGGTTGTCAAGCACCTGTCCGGGGAATTAGCCCGTGGGTGAGGGCCGTGCGGACCGGAACTGATCCCACACATCGCGAGCTAAGAAGGGTGCGCCAACATGAAGAAGGACAAGTGTGCCCAGAGCTTGTGCATGACCGGCGCTTTTGTTGTTGCTCTCTCGGGAAAACGCCCTCGTGAGAAGAAGCTCTGGCACACCAAGCAGGTCACAGGAGGGCAGGGCGGCACCCTCGAATACTATGCCGTGTGGGGAGAAACTTTGTTGCTCCGAGCCACAAGTGGGTGGACGGAGCGCCGCCAGGAACAACCAGTTCACAAATGGAGTGCCGAGGAGCTGCAGACTAGCAATACTTGTTGACGATTATTGTCAAATCCTTTGGAATGAGACGTTCTCTGCCTGGATGTTTGCCTTCGCGGTATCGAGTCGAGACCCCCGTAATCCCGTATAGTCTTTGAGACGGTCGATGGCTCGAGGCTCGAGGCGTCTGACAGGATATGTGTGGTTGTAAGACAGGTGCGCTTGGACCTGGGCAAGGTACTCTGTAGACAAGGGTGTGGTCGTTCATAAGCGGCGTATGCTCAATGCAACGCTACTTTCAATTTTCAACTTTACAGGTAGGGTGAATTAATTAATTTATAATTTTTAACCCAAAAGCTACCTAGAATTACGTATTTTATTTAAACTTATATAATATTTTAAGGGTTTTGGTAGCTTTTAAACTTAGTAGCCTTAACAGCCCTTAGAACTAGTAGCCTTAACAGCTCTTAGATTTAGTAGCCTTAACAGCCCTTAGAATTAGTAGCCTTAATAGCCTTTAGATTTAGTGGCCTTAACAGCCCTTAGGCCTTGGTGGCCTTGGTAGCATTCGGACTTAGCGGCCCTAGCATTAAGCTTTGCACTATTAAAGCCACTAGTTTTAAATGCCACCAAGGCCACTAGTTCTAAATGCCACCAAGGCCACCAAATCCTAAGGGCTGTTAAAGCCACCAAATCTAAGGGCTGTCGAGGCTACTAGTTCCAAGGGCTATCGAGGCTACTAGTTTCAAGGGCTGTCAAGGCCACTAAGGCTGTTAAAAGTACGTTTTAAAAAGAAAAGGCTATAAAGCATATAGCATTATGTCATTTAAATGAATACGGGTAGGGTGCAGAAATCAAAATTTGGCGAATAGCGTTGCATTGAGCATACGTGGCTTATGAACGACCACAAAGGCAGACAAGGTTCCAAGGTTGGGTGGTGTGAAGCCGAAGAGGCTCACGAGACTCACGAGAGGTCGTGGGGAAACAGTGAGAAGGAAAGACTTGAGATTCTGAGTGGACAGGGGCAGACAGGCTCGACTCCGGGAGCGGCGGGCCCCCACATCGGAGATCTGGGCACGTGCTGGGGACTTGTTTCCCCGGCTAGATCTACCGTAGGGTTACATACCGATTGGATTACTTTGGGGTTGTATTGTACTTGTACATACTGTACCAGCAGGCTTAATCTAATCGGCTGTTGCGTCGTTTGATTTTTTTTCCTCCGTCGTCCTCAGAGACGAGAACAGCTTCTGCCGGCCACCTCACACGTACGATCCATGTCTGAGGACGACTCCTGAATTGAGCAGTCAATTCTCCAGGGCCGCAGAAACCTGCCGTTGACTTCCACCAACCCTTGCTCACCACCGCGTTCCTAACGCTTCGGTACTCTTCCGGCGTCGGCAGCTCTTGATGGTGGCCTGGTCGTCTTGGACAACCCACCTCTTCCACCGTCGCCGTCTTGACCCGGGCCGTGGTATCGTCTCAAGCCACTAGACTGCCCCGACATGGCTTCTTCAAGCGCAGGCTCGGTTCGCCTCGAAGCCCTCCCGTCCCTCAAGCCCGAACTCAACCAGCGCGCCTGGGCCTCGATACCGCACCCCACCCTCCCCCTCCTCGCGACCTGCCACTCCAAAGCCGTTACCGTCTACTCCCTCTCAACCCTCTCCTCCCACAGCACCCTCGCCGGCGGCCACTCCCGCTCCATCCGCACCGCGACGTGGAAGTCCGCCCTGCCCCCTCACAAGCTCTGTCTCGTCACCGCCAGCTTCGACTCCACCGCCGCCCTGTGGCGCTGGGACGGCGACAATCATCCCCTCCTCGGAAGCGGCGTCGCGGACAGCCCAGCTGATGATGATGGCCTGGAGGTTGAGATCACGAGGACAAACGGTGTCTCGGCGCACGGCGGCAGCAATACACGCACGGTGGTGGTGAACGGCGACGCGGGAGCTGACTCGGACAAGGACGACGATGAGGACTGGGAGTACACGCTGGTCCTGGAAGGCCACGAGTCCGAAGTCAAGAGCGCCGCGTTCTCGCCCGCAGGCCAGCTCCTCGCCACCTGCAGCCGCGACAAGTCCGTGTGGATATGGGAGGACGTGGGCGCCACCGAGGCCGAGGACGAGTGGGAGACGGTGGCGGTGCTGAACGAGCACGAGGGCGACGTCAAGTGCGTAGCGTGGTGCCCAGATGTTCCTGGGCGGACCGGCAAGGGGAGGTACGGCTCTGAAGTGCTGGCGACGAGCAGCTATGACAACACCGTCAGGATATGGCGCGAGGACGGGGACGCGGACTGGGTGTGCGTGGCTGTGCTGGAGGGTCACGGCGGGACGGTTTGGGGTGTGCAGTGGGAGGCGAATCCGGATCGGACGAGCTTCCCGCGTCTAATGACCTTCTCTTCCGACAAAACCATTCGAATCTGGACGCTGAAGGAGGATAAGGAAAAGGACGAAGGGGGTGGCGATGGGAGGAACCCGATGTTCCGCTCTGGCTTGGGAGGCATACCCAACACCATGCGCGCATCGATAAGAGAAGAGTGGCATTGCACCGCCATATTACCAATTGCACACACGAGGGACGTCTATTCGGCAACTTGGAGTGCGTCAACGGGCCTTGTCGCCAGCACGGGCAGCGACGGTGTCATTGCTGTCTATCGGGAGGAGTCACAAGCCGTCGAGGCCGAACAGGTTGACTCCACGGTCGCGAATGATCTCCCAGTATCTCGGAATTGGCAACTTCTGACCACCATCAAGAACGCGCATGGGCCATACGAGGTAAATCACATAACGTGGTGCCGGAGGTTTGACTCGGCCTGCGAAGCCCGCGGTACCGAGGAGATGCTGATCACGACGGGTGATAATGGGGTCATCAAACCATGGAAAGTCAGTACGTCTTAGTTGGACGTTTCGCTCCCGTACAGGATCCCATGGCATTAGGGCTTGTAGCTTGGAAATGGGTCCGGCGGCAGACGCTGTACATGATACGCTCCATACATCTATCCACTAGTGCCAATTTACACATGGCAGCCTCTTCCCTCTATAGCGAGGCTGATTTCTGGCCCGTACAGGATCTTGGTCCCAACGTGTACACGAATGCATATAGGTCATGACGTACAGAGCCGTTCGTCCTGTGACGAGACGTTGACTCAGAGCAACAGAATCGATTTCAAAGAACCTTGCATTCTTCCACCCCATAGTTATCAATACCTCATGTACAGTACTTCAAATGGTTTGATTGTTTGTACAAAAGAAATGCTGACGCCTGAACACGTGCTGCGTTGTCTGTATACAACCCGTCCTCTTGGTGCCTTTTTATTCTCTACCGATCCTCTGCGCTCTCCACAACGACCGAAGCTATCTACTCTCCCTTCAGCTTATCCTGCTTCACGGTGAAAGCCATGTCCAAAAGCTCCTGCTCCTCCTTGACGTGGGACGCCTTCAAACCGGTAGCCACAGACGCGCTTGGGTTGCGACCGGCGTACATGACGTGTTTGTGGTCGTGGTGTTGAGTCTGGTTCAGCAAGGTCTCGATACGAGGCTGGGTGAAGCTCCATGCACCGGCGTTGAGGGGCTCCTCTTGTGCCCAGACGATCGTCTTGGCGTTGGGGTAGCTGTCCAAGTTCTCCTTCAGCTGCTGCCAAGGGAAGGGGTTGAGCTGCTCGATACGTGTGATGGCCACATCGTCGATGTTGTTGTCGGCACGGTACTTGTGCAGCGCGGCGTATACCTGGCCCGTGCAAATGATTACACGATCAATCTCCTCACGAGACTTTATGGCACCGCTCTCGTGAGATGGGTCCTCGATGATCCAGTGGAACTGCGAGTCGCCGGTGAGTTCCTCAATGCTGGATCGTGCAAGTGGGTGTCGAAGCAGAGACTTGGAGAAGAAGATGATGAGGGCTGTCCCAAGTTAGTTTGTGCAGTGCATCGACATCGAGGGCATGAACTTACGCTTTCGGAACTGCCTGTTCATCTGGCGGCGCAAAACGTGGAACAAGTTGGCCGGTGTCGTCATGTAGGCAATCTGCATGTTGCAGTCCTGGTGTTGACGGTGCAATCTGTCCTCGGACGGGAAGACACGGGGGTCTTCGTTGCAGAGCTGCAGATAACGTTCGAGACGACCGGACGAGTGTTCTGGGCCCTGTCCATCATAACCGTGGGGAAGTGACATAACAAGACCAGTTCTCTGCATCCACTTCACCTCACCGGACGCGATGAACTGGTCGATGATACATTGTGCGTTGTTGGCAAAATCACCAAATTGAGCCTCCCACATGACCAGGGCATTCGGCGAAGTGAGAGAGTAGCCATACTCGAAACCAAGAGCGCCGAACTCACTCAATGAAGAGTTGGAGATGACAAATTTGCCCTGGTCCTTGCTGATATGCTGCAGCGGCGTATAGGTGTCCTCGCTTTCCTGATCGTGGAACACTGCATGACGCTGCGAGAAGGTACCGCGCTCAACATCCTGACCGGCCACGCGGACATGGTGACCCTCGGTGACGAGAGAACCGAACGCCAAAGCCTCAGCAGTCGACCAGTCGATGTTCTGGCCCTCGACGACACACTTGGTCCGATTGGACAAAATGCGCTTGAGGTTGCGGTGGACGTGGAAGCCCTCAGGTGCAGAGCCGATCACGGTACCGATGTGCTCCAGAGTGTTCTTGTCGACACCGGTGGGCTTGTGCGGCAGGACCTCGGTAGCCAGCTCCTTGGGAGACTTGAAACCGTTCCACGCGGACGTTGTCCACTCTTTCGAGGTTGGCTGGTAGTCCTTGGATTTTGCAAAGCTCTCCTCCAGCATGCCCCAGACCCATTTCTTGTGTTCCTCGATATCTTCCTTGGTGAACGTGCCGTCCTTCAAGAGCTGCTCGATGTAGATCTCGATCTGCGGGTCGTGAGCCTGGATGCGCTTATACATGAGAGGCTGAGTGAAAGATGGCTGATCCGTCTCGTTGTGACCGTGTTTGCGGTAGCAGACCAGGTCGATGACGACATCCTGCTGGAACTCAGCTCTCCAGTCAGCAGCCAGCTGGGAAACGTAGTTGACAGCCTCAACATCGTCAGCATTGACGTGGAAGACGGGTGCATCGATAGCCTTGGCGATATCGGTACAGTACGGGGTTGAGCGGGCGAAACGAGGATCCGTAGTGAAGCCAATCTGGTTGTTGACGACAATGTGAACGGTACCGCCGGTAGAGTAGGCGGGAAGAGAGTGGAAGCCAAGACACTCGTAGACGATACCCTGCGCAGCAAGAGCAGCGTCGCCATGCAGGAGAACACCCATGGCAGTGCGGTGCGTCTTTTCATCATTGTTGTAGTGCTGAATAGCACGAGTCTTGCCGAGGACAACGGGGTCCTCAGCTTCCAAGTGGGAGGGGTTGGCGACCAGGGATAGCTGCACACGCTTTCCAGACGGAGTGGGCCTCTCGAAGTTCATACCGAGATGGTACTTGACATCGCCGGAACCCTCGTCCTCGGCGGCAGCGGTACCTCCAAACTCGCTGAAGATGGACTCGTTGGGCTTGCGCACGACGTTGCTGAGCACGTTGAGACGACCACGGTGGGGCATACCAATAACGATGTCCTTGACGCCGTAGTCGACGCTGCGATCGATGAGCGCCTTCATGCCGGGAACAAGAGTCTCGCAGCCTTCGAGACCGAAACGCTTGTCGTTGGGGTACTTGGTAGCCAAGAAGGACTCGAAGCTGGAGCTCCAGATGAGCCGGTCCAGAATGCGCCTCTTCTCGTCGTGGGAGTATTTGAAGGGCTGGGGAACCTCGACGCGCTCCCTCAACCAGTCGCACTTCTCCCTGTCGGGGATGTGGATGAACTCGACGCCGTATGAGCCGCAGTATATTCTCTCGCAGGCATCAATAATCTCGCGCAGGGTCATCTTCTCCCTGCCTTCCTTCTTGAAGCGGGGCAGGATGCCGGGGCCCAGGGTGTACTCGGTATCGAGGTCCTTCTCGGTGAACTGGTAGTAGTCGAGGCTCAGCTCCTTGGGCTTGATGTTGCCGAAGCCTTTAGACTCCTGACGGATGCCCAGAGGGTCGATCTTTGCCTTGAGGTGGCCCCTGGCCTGGTATGCGCGGACGAGGAGCTGGACCTTCAAGTGATTGTCGACCTCGGAGCCCTCGCCCAGACCCACACCGGCGCCGGCGGCCAGGCCGGTGACAACGGCGGAGGAGGCGGGGACGAGGTTCGGCGGGGGTTGAAAAGCCTGCGAGATGGGCATGTTGCCGCTCTCCATGTTCTTGAAGTAGACCTGCCATGAGACGTGTACGCTCTTGGGGTCCTGCTTGTACTGGATGTACATCTCGTCGATGTAGTTTGCGTTCTCGCCCTGGAGGAAGTTGTCGTTGGGATCAGGGGCGTTGAAGAGGGCGCTCTTGCATCGGCGCTGCGAGGACAGGGCGAGAGGACGGCGCATGGCCGAGAGGGAGGAGCCGGAGAGGCATGGCGAGCGCGTTGAGCGCAGCGCGCGACTGCTAGCCCTACAGAGTCGCTGCATGATGGGCGAGGTGGGTGTTGGGAGAGGAAGAAACTGCGGCGGCAGCTGTGGGGGCGAGCCGGATGTGTCAATGTCGAGGAAGTGGAAGGACGAGTTGGACTCGAGGCCAGCAAGTACTGTACTAACCTAGGTAATAGGGAAGCCTCGGGAGGGCGGTGGGTACTCCGTACAAAACCGGCTCGTGGCAGGCTGGTTTTATGTTTCGCGTCGACGGGTTGACAGCTCCGTGCCGGGAGGACAAGACATCCGGGGCTGAAAGTGGCTACTATCTTTGAATACGCGAACGCGGACGAGGGCAAGAGAAGAGAAGGACACAGAGCTTTGCTGTACTGTACTGTCAGAAAGGCGCCTGGAGGACGGAAAAGTGGCCCTGGTTCCAGATGCAGTCGTCGCCGTGCAGCAGCAGATGACGCAAAAATTAGCCGGGAGCTGTTGCCGCTGCGTGGGTTTGGAGAAGGAACAGCAGCAGGAGCAGCAGCAGCAGGAACAGCAAATGCGACCACGCCTAAAAGTCAGCACTGCAGGTCTTGGGGACCCAGGGCGCTAAAAATACCACCTCGTCTCTGATGGGCTGGGCGACCAGATACTGTACGTCCCGAATAATAATACCTCATACAACTGACTTGGCTTCAACGACACTTGGAACTTGGGACGGCGGCATTGGCAATCCTCAAACCTGCAAAACGTCTCCAAACCACCTGCAGCTCAGGCCAAGCCCAGTACTCGGTGTGCGATGTACTGCGTACTATGTACCATATACAAGATGCTGTATATTTGTACGACTCCACTCGATACAGGGACGGCAGGGCACGGCAGAGCATGGATTCGAGGTCCGGAAGTTGCCCACACGTTGGCCGTTACAGAGCCATGCTATCACACTTGCTGTGTGCCAAAGTGTGCAAGATGATTCAGACCAGTCTGGCCCACACCTGCGCTCTGGGTTCAAACGAACTCCAGCTCATCCGAACGTGCCACCATGTACTGTGTACTGTGCTGCCAGAGACAGAGCATGTATAGTACCTCGTCATAGTCGGCCGTAGACCGCCTGCAAGTCGTCCACGTCCACGTCCACGTCCACCTGCACGCAGTCTCCACGGCAGCTGAGCCTCCTCAGAGGCGAAAAGGCGAGGCACGAGGGCCGAAGGGCGCGACCGACAGACAGGACCTGACCAGTCCCAGTGTTGCAATGTTGCAAGGCTTTACAAGTACATACGTTGAGCTTGTGCTTGAAAAGGAAATGTTCACATGGCCGCAAATGGACCATATGCGGCCACGCCACTTGACCCCTGTCCTTGTCCCCGTCCTGATTGATGCTTGGCATGTACAGTCTGGTGTGTACATGTATCCCATAACCCTAACCCTTTCTTTTTGATATCCAGCTCCATGTCAATCTGCCTACCATAGGTAAGTCAGGTACTATTAGTGCCTCTGGCTGCCTGTTTGAAGTTGTCATGAAGAGTTGAGATGTGAGTGAGGTCAACGTTTCCACGGCTACTGCAGTACCTAGGTAGTCCAAGGCGAAGTTTCATCCCAGGTCAAGGTTTGTTTATTTCAACCCATGCCTACAGGTGCTGGAGGGGATGAAAGGTTCCTAGGCCAGCGGCTGGCTTGGAAAGATGCGCCAGCAGACAGACACCACCTCCAGTTGTCAACGACATTCACATTCCTTCTTTCTCCCACTCGAAGGAGGAGGGCAGCACACCACACCTTGAGCTTTTGAACCAACAACAACCACAAACCACCTTGGAACTACGAGTGCTCACCCAGACAACATCAACATCGACGTGGTCAGCCCCGCACAATCATTCCCTTCCCGAACCCTCAGCCAACACGGACGAAATGGCCACTCCTCGTGGAAAGGTAGCCTTCAAGAAGAAGGATGGCATCCTCACCATCTCTGACGATCAGGTGTTGGTTACCTGGACTTCGCTCGGTGCCAACCATGCGACTGTTGCCTTGACCATTGCCAACATTACCAGTAAGCTCAGACCTACCTTCACTTGTGTGTGGTCCATCCATACTAAGCTCAATATGCAGATCTACAACAGACCCCAGACACTAACCCCAAAGTGATGCTCAAGATCTTTGAGCGCCCATCCGCTGAGGGCGGCGATCCCACACCTTATCTCTTCCATTTCAACTCTGCAGACAATGCGCGAGCCGAGGCAAATGCTGTCAAGGACTTGCTTTCAAGACTGCTTGCAGACTCGAGGCTGAACGATCCCTCTGTGCCCAAGCCGGCTGATGAGCCGACTGCTGCTAATGGGGCAACAAATGCCCCTCCCATCTCCAAGGCTGCCGCCACCGCTCGCCTCTTCGATGACAATCACCTCGTCATGGATATTGAACTGCAGGGCTCGTTACTTAAGCAGAACGCAGAACTGCATCAGACCTACCGAGATGCATTGGCCAACAAGCCCGATGCCATCAGCAGAGCCATGTTCAACAAGCAGTTCTGGTCTACCCGCACCAACCTCCTTCGTGCTCATGCCATCGAGAGCAATCAGCAACGCGGCGCCTACAATGTCCTCCCTACCATGAAGACAAGGGCTACACAGGATGCCGAAGGCCAAGAATCTTTCCAGTTGGCCATCGACAAGACTCAGGTCCTTCAGATCTTCAACCAGCACCCGGTGGTCAAGCGAGCCTATGACGAGAATGTCCCCAAACCCCTCAGCGAGAGCGAGTTCTGGTCGCGGTTTTTCCTCTCTAGGCTGTGCAAGCAATTGAAGGGCGAGCGAGTGGCCGACACGGACAGGAGGGATCCGATTTTTGACAAGTACGATGCGGCTGAGGACCAGATCACATATGCGAGCAGGATCGGCGCCCAGCATGTTCCTCACATCATCGACGTGGAAGGCAACGAGGAGAACCAGGGAGGCGTCAAGAGCGGCAACCGGAAGGATTTCGAGATGCGGCCGAGGAAGAACGTGCCCATCATACAAGTGCTCAACGCAACGAGCGAGAAGCTCTTGTCCAACGTCACGCCTAGAGACCCTGACCCCGAGGATGCGCAAGGTACGGACGATGCCACGTGGCGGGAGTTGAGCCTCCGCGATCTGGGAGACAACGCCAAGGAGGACAGGGTCATTCTCAACATCAAAGAGCAGAACCAGTTCTTCCAGGATCAGACTACCACGTCTTCCGTATCGGATCGGGTCTATGAGAAGCAGGTTCCTTCGGAGGCTTTACGAGATGTCACCTCTGATCTCGAGACGCTACGGATGGACAGAGGCGGTGGCGTCGATCTGCATGCCAGCATCGGAGTCGACGACGAGAGTGAAGAGGATGAGGCTGCCCCCAAAAAACCACACGTTGGATCGAAAGCGGCGAGGAAGGCGGCAGAGCGACAGATACTCGACGGTCTGGCGCAGAGTCGCGCAGAGCTTTACGGCCACGACTCGGATGAAACTACGCCCATGGGCGTCCCCAAGGAGATGACTGAGAAGGCGCAGGTCACCAATGCCACCACAACCGAGTTCCTCAAGCACTTTTGGAATGCTTTTCTCTCGGGCGATCCTGCTCGAGCAGAGGAGCTGTCATACCATCTGGAGTCGCTCAAGAGATGCGCGGCGCGCATCCATGCTGTTGGAGACGAGGCCGAGCAGGTCCGCAAGAAGCGGAACGAGGCCCAGAGGGCTGAGATAATAGATCGCCATAAGACTACCAGGGAGAAGCTCCAGTTCAGGGACGTCGGTGGTGGCCGGGAGGCTGTGCTGACCCTGCTGAGCGGTTCTCTGGTGGCTCTGGACAAGGCCCAGAGCGTGTACAAGGAAGCGCTGGCGAAGGAGGGCCTCGCCATCTCGACGGAGAACGACTGACTCCATTTTTGGAGCATTGGCACTTTTCCTACCTTGTGTCTCAGGTCTACAACCAGAGAAGAGCCGTGCTGCATACTTACTCTCTCAAGAGGCTCAGGAGTTCTGGTAGCAGGTCGGGAGAAAGGGAACATAAAACCTGTGTGACATATACTAGATGGGTCTCGAAAAGGAGCAATCATAATGCTCGATACCATGCAAATAGAGCATCTGTAACCCTCTCGTGGTTAATGATGTCGCAGCATTGCTGTAGAGTATCGGCCTGCATATCAGTTCTCGAATCATTGATTTTGATCTCCTTCCAGAGGCTGGACATCCGCACAGACAAAGACAGATCGTGCACAGGAGAGTTCGACCGCTTCTCGCCCGTACCATGTGACGGCTTAGATCCAATGGCCATTCCATCTATACACCAGGATCCTACCATTAAGCAGTCTCACCAGAGGCCGTCCCCCAAAAGGCCAATCTGTAGGTAATCGTAGGCTTACTTAAGCACCTTGACAAGACGGATGCTAGGTAGGCGGAATGTGGGCAGCAATGTACGGTGCTCCTGAGAAAAATTGATTCGGTTTCTGCAAATATCAATTCTGTTGACTCCCTGATTGCCTGATTCTCTGTCGGTTTTTTTCTTCTTCAAAATTTTATTTTTCATTTCGTCCTTGACTGCTAAGTCGCCCCCCCCCCCCACCTAAGGCCCTTGGTGGAGGGAGGACAGGGGTCCCCCTCCATGCGACAGGGAGCCGCGCTAAAAGTGACGACAATTCCTTTGCGCGACAAGTCATTCAGCGACCAAAGGCATACATACTTATCTCTGCTCCCGAAAGCCCGCGGCGGATCTTGGATTCCGACTTCGACCCCACGACGACTCGAGATGGTCACTGAGGTCATCGTCGCCCTCCCAACGTCCGAATGCATGCTGTAGCGTCCCGCCTTTCTGCAGCGCGATGTCTACGGGCAAAGACGCAGGCGCAGGTGCGGGTTCGAGCATGTGCGAAGGTCTTCACCGGCGCGCGTCCATATGAGTCTCTCGGAAGACGGACCGCTACGAGCCATCCCGCTACACGGCTTGGTCAGGTCCGATCTGCGTCAAGCAAGCCCGACAAGCCCGAAGGCAACGAGAACGAGCACGAAAAGGAGAAAGGCGAACATGCGGCACAGCCTCCTGCGAGCTCCGAGACCTCAGAAAGCCCTCCTGAGACGAAGCGCCAGGCTCTATTCTCGCTGCCCAATGGCAGGGCGAGGTCGGCCAACGGCAGCGGATCAAGCAGTGGCCTACCTCCTGTCAACCTCCCGCTGTGGTTTCTAGACGAGCATGTCAAGACTCCGGACTTGAAAACTCCTACGACCGAGAGAGTCTGGGACAGACTGTCGCAGTATATACAACCCTCCCGATCTACATCTGATACAGTGGAAGAGCTCGGAGGTATATGGGCTCCTGAGCCTGCTCAACGACCGTCGGACGCCCCGGAACGCGCAATTGGTAGGGAACTCGTCTCGACACTCTCTGCCGAATTGGACGCCACTGCTCCTCCAGTGCGAGCCACGAAAGAAACCAAGAGACGCCCAATCTCATTATTATACGTCCACAATTTCAAAGGCAGCCGGATCGCGAATAACATTGTCAGTCAAATTGGGGCAAAAGTTGATGCAGATGTGATACATCTCGACGCTGCGAAACTCTCGAGGATCGTGGGGCCATACCTGGGCTCGACACTCTATTTCGGTCGCGGGAATATGTCGTTGCTGGGGTATGCTGCAGCAGAAGCAAATGGCAGATTGGCGTCCCCACCAGCCTCGACAGCAGAAGGCGAGGACGACTACGCTGTCCGCGGCATGAACATGATGAAATTGCTTCAGCAGTCGGCAGACGACCGTGCCACCTGGGATGACCTCAAGTTGACGCACGTCCTGAAAGAGTTAGTCAACTCTGCAAGCATGAAGAGGAAGGCAAAAGGAATGGAACCGACCAAGCCCAATGGAGTCATTTTACACATACACAACTATGTTGAGTTGATGATGACGCACGAGGGCACATCGATGCTCAACAAGCTTCGGACGGTTGTTGATCGTCAGTGGCAAGATGGCAATAGGATCATCATCGTCGGATCTACTTCGAATGACACGGATGCCTCCCCAAAGTGGCATGCTAAGGTCAAGGAACTGAGCGCACAGGATTGCTACCCGATCGTGTTCTCGCCCAAGGCCGAAGATGTACCGGACCTCAAATCTTGGGAGCAAGATGACTACCTTCAGGATAATCTGCTCAATATCAATTGGATGCTAGAATGCTTGCAAGCCGAGCCGGCTCGCGTGGTTCTGCCCTCGAAGGACTCCGATCTGGCATCAAACCAAGCGGTGGCTGGTCTAGTATCATCCCTCTCCAATGGCATCCGCTCGAATCATTGGATCTATCGCCTTTCCACACAAGCTATCGGCCTGCAAAGATACAAGGACGGACCCCTCGACATCTTGACGTTGACCGAGGCATTGAGACACATGAATCGGGTCGATGAGGCGCGTTCAGCAGTTCTTGGAATCCTAACCTCGCCGAGTCCAGAGGCCGCCACAGTATCACAACCATCTTCTCCCCTTGAGACCTTGCTATCGCTGGGGAATGCCCCGCTCGAGACGTCACCTGGCCGTCGGAAAACTCCCAAGAATATGAACCTCGACGACGAGGAGAAGAAGCTTCTCTCTGGCCTCGTCAATGTTTCTGACATACATACAACCTTTGACGATGTAATCGCCCCGGCCGATGTCCGGGATTCTCTGGTTTCTCTGACGACCCTCTCCCTCCAACATCCCAAGGCCTTTTCGTACGGTGTGCTGGCACGAGAGCGCATCCATGGCGCGCTTCTCTATGGACCGCCAGGAACGGGCAAAACGATGATGGCCAAGGCTCTCGCTAAGGGAAGCGGCGCGAACATGCTGGAGATCTCTGCGGCCTCCATAAACGATATGTGGGTTGGCAATGTACGTGTACTCCCGCTCAAAGCTTTTGGGACCCCGTGAGGCGTTCCAAGTAGTTCGACAAATCAACTTTACTGACATGCCGTACACAGAGCGAGAAGAATGTTCGGGCGGTATTCTCACTAGCACGGAAGATGTCACCAATGGTCGTCTTCCTGGACGAAGCCGACGCACTCCTGGGCCAGAGGGCAAGACAGCCTAGCCGGGGCGGATACAGAGAAACCATTAATCAGTTCCTGCGAGAATGGGACGGTCTTACGAACTCGATAAGTACCCAGCAGATTTTCATTCTCGTGTCAACAAATAGGCCACAAGATATGGATGAGGCGGTCCTCCGTCGACTGCCGAGGCGTATATTAGTGGACCTGCCTCTCAAGGACTCGCGACTGGCCATCCTGCAGTCTCTGCTCCGCGACGAGGCCTTGGACGACTCGGTCTCCCTGGACAGGCTGGCCACCGACGCAGAGCTGTACAGCGGCTCCGATCTCAAGAACCTGGCCGTGGCCGCCGCGATGGAGGCGGCAAAGGAAGAGCTCGCGGCCAGGAACGCCCACACCGGCCCTGAGCCGTACCGCTTCCCGGAAAAGCGCGTGCTGTCGAGGAGGCACTTCGACAAGGCTGTCAAGGACATCACCGCCAGCATCTCGGAGGACATGCAGAGCTTGAAGGCCCTGCGGAAGTTCGACGAGCAGTACGGCGATGCGAGGAGGAAGAAGAAGAGGAGCCACATTGGCTTTGAGGTGGTACCCCGGGTGGTCAGCTCGGAGGAGGCTCGGGTGAGGAATAAGTAGAGATGACAAGCTCCACACTAGAAGTGGATGACTAGAAAATCACTCTCGAAAACTAGATCACGTTCATCCAAATCACATGAGACATCATCCACGGTGGGTCGTCCTGGAGAGTCATACAGTAGCCTTCCCCCCTTCCCAAGAGTCCTTGCAGGATGTAGAACGGAACTTCACTACGTTCACTCGAAAGACCGGCAAAGCGATGTGAGTTTCCGTAGTTCACGCCCTTGACGCACCATGAAAAGATCTTTCCCATCTGCCAAAGGAAGCGGTATTCGCAGAAACCTGATGAATTCCACTGTATTGCCTAGCACCGCAATCTTGTGGACCAAAGGCACAGTCTCCCTTGCGATGGCAATCATGGCATATTGGAACAAAAGCACTTCAGATGGTTGGCCCCTCTGGCTGTTTCTCCTCCTTTGTCAGTCTTGGGCGCAGCTGGGAAAGACTGGTCTTACCGAAGTCGTATTCGTTCTGCTTGCTAACTCGAATCATTCTGCCCAGCTGTATCATATACTGCTGACATGCGTGGTTTTCAAAATAGTCGCGAGCCGCATCCATCGCCGTCTCATCCAATAGTTTCCTCGAAAGTTCTTGACTGGGAGTAGATTTTAAGTACATTGGACAATCCAAGGTAGTTTTACATTTCCTGGCGTGTACAGTTCACAAAGGAGAAATCGATTGAGCTAACGTTTAACCACTTCGTGAACTCGATTCTTGCATCTAAACACGGGCTTCCCTTTTTTCCCCATGCAAAAATGACCTCCCTTTTATTCTACATTGCAACCGCGACCGCCTTAGTTGCCCTTCTCCAGATCCGCCAGAATCTTCTCACCCTTGGCACGAGCAGACGCAAAGTCGCCAACCATGTAGAAAGCACCCTCGGGCATGTCATCACCCTCACCAGCCAGGATGGCCTTGAATGAGGCGATGGTGTCCTTGAGGTCGACGAGCTTGCCCTCGATACCGGTGAAGACCTGAGCGACGGTGAAAGGTTGGGACAGGAAACGCTGGATCTTACGGGCACGCTCGACGGTAAGCTTGTCGGCCTCGGAAAGTTCGTCCATACCCAGAATGGCAATGATATCCTGGAGGGACTTGTACTCCTGGAGGATCTGCTGGACACGGGTGGCGGTGTCGTAGTGCTCTTGTCCGACGACACGAGGGTCCAGCATACGAGACTTCGAGTCGAGAGGGTCGACAGCCGGGTAGATACCCAGCTCGGAAATACCACGAGACAACACAGTGGTGGCGTCCAAGTGAGCGAAGGTGGTGGCAGGGGCGGGATCCGTCAAATCGTCAGCAGGCACGTAGACGGCCTGGACGGAGGTAATGGAGCCCTTCTTGGTGGTGGTGATACGCTCCTGCATACCACCCATGTCGACGGCGAGAGTGGGTTGGTAACCGACGGCGGAGGGGATACGACCCAGCAGGGCAGACACCTCGGAACCGGCCTGGGTGAAACGGAAGATGTTGTCGATGAAGAGAAGCACTGGTTCACTTGTTAGTGCTGGACGCCTCTAGTTCAGATCACTTCGTATGACGTACCATCCTGACCCTCCTGGTCACGGAAGTACTCGGCGACAGTAAGACCAGTCAGGGCAACACGGGCACGAGCTCCTGGGGGCTCGTTCATCTGACCGAAGACCAGGGCGACCTTGGACTCGCCGTCAAGCTGAATGACGGAGGTCTCCTGCATTTCGTGGTACAAATCGTTACCCTCACGGGTACGCTCGCCGACACCGGTGAAGACAGAGTAACCACCGTGGGCCTTGGCGATGTTGTTGATCAACTCCTGAATGAAGACAGTCTTGCCGACACCGGCACCACCGAACAAACCAATCTTTCCACCACGAGCGTAGGGAGCGAGGAGGTCGACGACCTTGATACCTGTGACCAGGACCTCGGCGGTGGTGGACTGCTCGATGAACTCGGGAGCCTCGGTGTGGATGGGCAGGAACTTGTCGGTCTTGATGGGACCACGCTCGTCGATGGGGTCACCAGTGACGTTCATGATACGGCCGAGAGTGGCAGGGCCGACGGGGATGGTGATGGGAGCACCGGTGTCGCTGGCCTTGGCACCACGGACGAGACCCTCGGTACCTGTCGTTCATCAGATCTCACTATCTTGAAGCCGTTGACATTTGGGGGACAGACTCACCGTCCATGGCAATGCAACGGACGACATTCTCACCCAAATGTTGCTAGAGACAGGTCAGCAAGTGAAGGTGCCAGTCGGGAGAGCGCTGCTACACGCGACGTACAGCAACCTCGAGGACGAGCTTCTGGTCGTTGTTTCGGGTCTCGAGGGCGTTCAGGATGGGCGGCAGCTTGGCGGTGTCGAATTTGACTAGAGCGACAGTCAGTGGGGATTGTCGACAATGTCAATTGCTCTCATAGAGCTCTGCATCAAGGGGGGTCTTGTGGTGTTGACTGACCATCGACGACGGCACCAATAACCTGTGTTGAGGTATTTTGTCAGCTGTGTCGCGGGCAGGGCAGGGCAGGGTCGCGTCGCAAGTGGGATATCGTACCTGGTAGATCTTGCCATCACCGACACTGGAGGTCGAGGCAAAGCGACTGGTGACGGGAAATCGGAAGGGCGAAGGGCGGGCAACGCGCCTCGCGGCAGAACCAGCCACGAAGGTTGGCCTGGCGCGGGCGAAGGTCTTGATGCCGCTGCGGGAAAATGTTGGTTAGCTTTGCTGTGCAGTGCAGTGCAGTCTGGCCTCGTCTCGACATTCGCCCATCGACGTCAACACTGCAACTGCCGAGGTTTTGTTGACGGCTCAATTGGCCTCAGCCGGCCGGCGCACGCATCGACAATGGCGGGAGGGGGCATCTGCTGACCTCTTGAACATCTTTCCAGATATTGAAGAACGACTTCTGATGGGAGTGGAGGTGGGTGCTTGGTCGGGTCGAGGGAAGAAATTGAGACGTCCCGAGAAAAGAGGGAACGGCAAGCTCTGGCACAGGCTCGCTCTTCCTCGAGCTCCGTTAGCGCCGGCCGCGGCACGTGACGCGGGAACAACCGGGGCCGTTGCGAAACTGCAATCGAGTCCAACGGTCTGGTCCAACTCGGCTCCACGCTCATCACATCTGCAGCCCCAAAATCAATCAATTTCACGGCTCGAGTATATCCAACGTGCCCTGTTGTTCTTCGAGACCAGTTGTATTTAGGTAGACTGGCTGTCCGGAAAAGTCAATGGCAGCAATCTCACCGTCACACCTTGTTTTGCACGGGTACAACCGGGCCGCAGGCTTCGTCTTCAATTGTCCTCCAGCTCTCACGGCTACAGATTGTCACGTCTACTCCAATGTTTGCTCACACCTGTGGAGAGTCGTTCACATCCATGGAGATGCGTATGAGTCTAGCACAACGGTGTGACCACCACATACAACACATGTACTTAAGTACACAAGCTGGGTTCAAGGCCATGCCATACAATACACCCTTGCAAAGGAGGGGAAAAGGAAGAGTGCGTGACAGTACGTGAAGAAGAGTGACCTCGAAATGAATGAGGGGATTTGTGACCAACTTCCAAGGTTGGGGAGTAGTGGAGCAGCTGAACCACCAGTGAATGTCAACGAGGCGTCTGTGGACCCCGACAACAAGTAACGTCCGGATCGGTTGAAGCATCCAAGGATACCTGGATACGATGGGATGGACGATGGCAGAGAGCCCCGGTGGAGGGGAACCACGTTACTTTCTTCCCGGCGAGGCCGTCGACGGCATGCGCTTAAGATGAGTAGTGTCAGATAAGGGTTTGCCCTCCTTGAGATGAGACCGCGAGTTTGCGAGCGACCCTTGTATTCCAATCGAATCAACATCCTTCCAAGATCACGGGCTCTCTCAGTCTTGATCACATTTCACGTGCGTGAATGTGTAGCTCATCGCCTCGAGATCAATCAATGGTGGCAAGTTCATTCACGCTGTGCTGGCCGAGATCTGAAATGTGCGAGTACAAGTAGCCCGAGGCAGCCTTAACCCCTCCCCCCAAGCTTTTCGCCGATAAAACAACAAGCTACATGCCTCGCAAGTTTTTCACCTTTTATGCACCGTCAAGAGGATTGATAACTATGATGCGTGGGTACTTCAAGAGTCCAGGGCCAGGACCTGATCGCAATCGTCAGCTTGACGGATACATACTCAACTGAACGGAGACTTGACTTACAATGGCAGTCCGAGCAGGGATGTAGATGTGTGTCCAGTTCTTCCGTTGGTTCCATTCCATCGGCGTCGTACTAGAGTTATCGTTCAGCTCACGCTCGAAGAAACGCCAGCGACATGATCATTCTGACTTACAAGAACCGACTGCTCTCCTCGATGGAGTTGAAGCCACCAACTTCTTTGCAATCGGAGTTGAGAACAATCTTGTATGTACCTGGCACGTCGACACCAATGCGATAGTCGGTGTAGCTGTTGGTGGGGTGGAAGTTAAAGACGAATACCACACCGGCTCGCTCGAATACAATCACTTTGTCGCCCTCATGCTTGAGAGAGATGAATGCCTGCGGGGCGTGCAGCCACCCGTACCGCTCTTCGCAATTGTTCATGAGTCTGTCGAAGTGGTCAAGGAATTGGTAGCGGAGCAGGTTGTCGTCCGTGAGGTTCAGTTGCCGTCTCGCGTACCAGAACGAGTTGTTGTTGCCCTCGCGAGGGAAATCGAGCCACTCGGGATGGCCGAATTCATTGCCCTCGAAGTTGAGGTATCCCTCTCCGCCGAGTGCGTGCGTCAGCAGTCGAATCATCTTGTGCAGTGCCATGCCCCGAGCGATGACAGGGGTCATCGGGGTAAGGCTAGACATATTGGTATACATCTCAGCATCGCAAAGATGAAAGATGAGGGTCTTGTCTCCGACCAGCCTAGTCCTGGAGTCAGTCAAGGTCTTGTGTAGATGGGTGGAGGACTTGCGCTTGATCGTGGCTCTCGCAGTAGGCTATCGCCTTCTCCCCGTGACGTCGATTGGTCAGTGTGAAGCAGATGTTGGCCAGGTCCCAGTCTTCATCCTTCTTCTCCTTCAGTATTTTGATCCACATATCTGGTATGGCCATGGCAAGGCGATAGTCGAAACCGACACCACCCAAGGACAACGGCACTCCCAGAGCAGGCATCCCGGACACGTCTTCGGCGACGGTGATAGTGTCTGGGTATAGCTCGTGCAGCATCTCGTTAGCCAGCATGAGATACACCACGGCTTCCTCATCCACGTCCGCTCCGAAATACTCATGGTAACCGCCAGAGAATCCACTGGCAAAGGAAGGTCAGCATTGACCAGGCTGGAGAAGCGCGGAAAACTTACGTTCCCATTCCATGGTGAAGGTACAGCATGCTCGTCACGCCATCGAACCTGAAGCCGTCAAATTGATACTCGTCCATCCAGAATCTCAAATTGCTGAGCAGGAACCGCATGACCTCGTGGTGGCCATAGTTAAACAGTCGGCTGTCCCACTGGTCATGACGACCCCTGCTACCCGCATGGAAATACTGGTGATCTGTTCCGTCGAATTCGTTGAGACCATCGAGGACGTTCTTTGATGCGTGGCTGTGCACGACATCGAGGAGGACTACGAGACCCATGCTATGCGCTGTGTCGATAAGTTCCTTGAGGTCTTCTGGAGGACCGTAACGACTGCTCGCGGCGAAGAAGTTGTTGACCTGGTACCCAAAGCTGGCATAGTAGGCGTGTTCCATGACGGCCATGAGCTGGATGACATTGTAGCCCAGCCCCTTGATCCGGGGAAGCATGTTCTTGGTGAATTCCTTATATGTGGCCACCCTGAGCTCCGGAGTCGAGATGCCGACATGGGCCTCGTACACACGGACGCTCTCAGGCTTCTTCGGTCGAGAGTGCTTAAAGACATACTTTTGCTCAGAGGGAGGATTCCAGAACCTGGCGTCGTATGCAGGCGAGACGGACAGGTCTTGAGTGACATATCTGATCCAAGCCGGGAGACGGTCGACCCTCTCTCCACTCGGGAGGACCAAGGAGATCTTGATCTTAGAATTGTGTGGTATGGCGACCTCGCCGTGCTCGTTAGGGGGAAGTACGAGCTCAAAGACGCCATACTCGTTCTTCTTCATCGGGTGTGAGTCCCGATTCCAGCCATCTGCAAGATGAGTCAGTGTGATCCGCGCTGAGGAGAGGGAGTGGAAGCTTCTCACTGAAGTCTCCGATCAGGAATGCTTGTTGGGCATTTGGTGCCCACTCCCGGTATACGACATTGTTGTTCTTGTCGACGTTCAGGCCGAAGATATCAGCGCCCTGGAACGAAGGGTGTCAGGAAACTGCGTATACTCGAGGCATGGAAGTCACGCACCTGTGTGAATTTGGCCAGGCCACCTTCGGTCTGGTCAATTGTCTTGACCCATTCCTTGGCCTTGGCGACACGTCTCTTCAGGGCATCTTGGAAGGGAGACAGCCATGGGTCGATCTGTAGGACGCCTAGGAATCCATGTCAGCGTGGGACGGGAGTAGGGTAGTCTGGACCTTCATAGTGCTCACCAAGATCAGCGTCAGGAGCTGTACTCGATCCCCCGCTTGCGACCAGGGTATTGGAGGCGTGCTGGGCAGCTTCGGCCATGTTGACTGCTTCTCAGGATGGGAATGTAGGAAGCTGCCGGCCAGAAAAGTTCAATGGCAGGGGATGTGGCGATTGCAAGGGTGACAACGGTATCTGTCAGGGTCGGCCGCGGGGTAGCTCGAGCAGAAGCGGCGGCAGAAGACACAACAATTGGGAGCAGAAGAAGAATGGACAGAGTGTTCTGCGACAGAAGCGATGAGGCGGGATCGCTGTTAAATAGAACAATGCTATCCTTGCAGAATCTTTCGCGATAAAAATCGATCTGCTTTGAATGTGTGTAGGTTGTTGAGATTGGCTGTGGTATCATGTCACATATGGCGTGGATACTGTAGCTGTAGCTAGCTCTGGGTCGAATTAACGCTAGGATGACGTCGCGGCGGCAGCGACGAATTCAACGAGCGAAGGGGAGGGGGGTGCAGAGGGCCAGAAGAAAAAAAAGAACCCCCCCCTCCAAGACCCAACAGCTGCACCGGTAATCCTACTTGGCACGCCAGGTAGTCAGGAAGGACCTTGCCAGGCGCTGGCGACCACTCATTTCTTCAGCCCCTGTAGGCCGCTGGAACTGTACAGTATGCCTGCCTGCAAACCATCACATGTGCAGGCTGCAAAATCCACAAGCAACACGAGAGTCTACTTTGTAAATACAGCCCATCCTGTCCTGTCCTGTGAGAACACGCAGGCTAACCGCTCCTACCGCCTTGCTCCTGAGTTTACACAGCCGCAAGTACCACCGAGATAGGCCGTTCATACAATGTGGATTAATATAGAGCATCACCACAGCAGAGGTTGACAGCTGCAAGTGGAGAACAGAGAGCCCTCGAACGTTGCAATGGTCTTCGCAGATTTCCACGGGTCCAGGTGAAACCAGGAGGACACACGGACACACAGCAGCAGGTACTTGCTCTCCAACACTCCACCCCCATGGGGAATGAGAGATGGGAATTACAGGCTCTTCCCTGTGTAGTGTGTGTTGTCGCTTCCCTGTGTACCGGTACTTGCTTCTCTGGCCCACCTCCCCACAATACGCCAGTAGAGGCACACGCTACCTTGTGTGTACGTAAATTTGCACGCCTTCTGGACATCCCCGCTATGACGCTAGGCCCCTCCGATGGCCGATGGCCGGCGGCGCAACTCTCAAGTCTCAGCTCGCACCGGTCACCACCCTCCACCCAGGCGTGCTAGGCCACCGTAGCCGCCTTCAAGATCTCTTGCATCCAGACTAAGATTGGTCTCTGCCGTAGCATCCCGCAACAACTTCACTCGGGGCGACTGGCCTTTTGCCACGAAGTTCCCACGTCCCCAACCACCACATGCTCTCTCGATAGGCCTTTGTTGCTCTGTCAACCTACTCACAAGAGCCAACAACTAGCAATGCCAGTCTCTCCATTATGAACTTGCCCTCGGTGGCCTTGCGGCCGAGGCTACCCCTCTTGACCCTATCGCAACCCCGCCCGAGAGCCCCGCGCCCTCTGGTGTCCGCACATGCTGGCCATCGCAGCTTCACAGCCTCTGCAGCCCAGCGCGTTGTCAGAAGACCACAGAACTTCAACAGCGGTTTCAGCAGCAGCTATGACCCCACCGAGGACGCGGGCAGAGGACCCATGTTCACCCGCCCAGCCTTCGGCGTCCCACAGTTCTACCCCCGCGACCTGAAGAGACGTGTCGATGAGTTTGTTGTTGGCCAGGACAGGGCCAAGAAGACGATATGTTCCGCCATCTTCAACCACTATCAGAGCCTCCGGAGGCGCCGCCATGACCAGGATCTGGAGCTGAGAGCCCTCGAGAAGTCGTCCCGCCAGAAGTGGATGCGAGATAGAGACCGCAGCCATGACATGCACCGCGAGCCGCACCCGGTCGAAGGTGAGTGTTCGCAACTTTCTCAAGGGTGCATGCGCAAGTGCTGATGTGGTTGTGCTGTCTCCCAGATGAGTTTCCCGGCCACCACGAGTCCATACAACAGAGCCAACAACAGGTAGACCTTGCTGCCGACTTCTACATTCCCGAGGACCCGAGCATCCCCCACCACACAAGACTCGACAAGTCCAACTTGTTGTTGATAGGGCCGACGGGAGTTGGAAAGACGTATATACTCGAGTATGTTGTATACTTGCCGCCCTGGTCTACCTCTGGCGTCAGAAGACTAACACGAGACCAGGACCTTGACCAAGAAACTCAACGTTCCCTTCACCATATGCGACTGCAACTCCTTCACTCAGGCAGGATACATAGGCCAAGATGTGGAGAGTTGTATCGAAAGGCTGCTCGTCGAAGCAAATTATGACACGAGAGCCACCGAACAAGGGATCGTAGTCCTGGACGAGTTCGACAAGATTGCGCGAAGAGAGACCAACAATGGCCGCGATGTTGGAGGAGAGGGTGTGCAACAAGCGTTGCTGAAGCTCGTGGAGGGTACCAAGGTCACTATTAATGTCAAAGACAACAGGTCGTCCCGGTCAGCCGCTCCCATAACGAGCAACTATGGATCTGGCACTTCGGTCTTGGCCCCCCCTGCGCCTCCTCCGTCTGCCAGGACCGACCAATATACTATCGACACCAGGAATATCCTCTTTGTTTTCTGTGGCGCGTTCGTCGGACTAGAGAAACATGTACTGGCAAGAGTGTCAAAGCCATCCATCGGGTTTGGTGCAGACATTGGCAAGGGGCGCTCGTCCAAGGAGGGAAACAAGACAGTCCTTCCTGGTGAGATGTATTCTCACCTGCCTCATCAGCCTGTTACCACCGGCAACTCGATGGCTGTTGGCTTCACGCCGAGTAAGTCCTGATGACGTCCCGTTTCGCCCTCCATGCGCTGATGACATCAAAGTGGACTTGACCACGCCAGATGACCTACAAGCGTATGGCTTCATCCCGGAGCTGATTGGACGACTGCACAACATCTGCGCACTGTCACCGCTCTCACAGGATGAGCTCTTCCAGATCTTGACGGTGCCGCGGAATGGACTGGTCGCGCAGTACACTGCTCTTTTCGAAACATATCCAAGCAGATTATATTTCACACAGCGGGCACTGCTCGCTATCGCCGAGCGAGCCCTGAAGAACGGGACCGGCGCTAGAGGCTTGAAGATGGAAATGGAGCGTGTCTTGGCCGAGCCGATGTACGAAGCGCCCGTCCATCTTGTCTTGGTCACAGAGGCCTGTGTTAAAGGCCAGGAGAAGGCAGGCTATTGGGGAAGAGATGGGTGGCTGGAGGTAGAGAGACGGATCAGAGAGGAGGATAATCCTGCTGAACTTGATGACGGAGCTGCACCCAGCTTTGGACAGTACCGAGAGGCCGGGCAGAGTGGTGAATAAGATTCTGGTCCGGGTGTTACCATAGTGGTTCTGGATCGCCGACAGCTTTGGTGTCAATGCAACGAACGGGACCCTGAACCAGGAAAGCATTTATAATCGTAATTTCCAGCGTCAGCCTCATGAATGTCCAAAGCGTCAAATGATAAGCTCCACGAATACTTGATACCTGCTCCAAGGTCTCAAAGTTCAGACCACGTTGGCTCCAGGCCTACCGGGACTGTATGGTGTACGGCCGAGGGTTTTGTTCAGTTTTCGGGGCAGCAGCTGGGTCACGCGCTCTTATGAGGAGGCCCTGCAGATCTGTCACGGACGGGAGAGCATCGTTTTGGCAAAGCTTTTGCTTTTCTCATACACCACGTATTTACATCCACATGTGAAACTCCCATCCAACCACCTGGCTCCACCAATGCTTCGTCTAGGTATCATTTTATACATGGAGTTGAGACCATGAGGGGACGGGGTTGCTTCTGCCTGCTCTAACGACAAAGGAGAGAGTGCTTTGCACTCGCTATCGCTGCGGCTATGTTGCTGCTTAAGCCTTGGAGGGAGGGGACTGGACCTGTCCCTTGCCCTTGTAGTCGGGAGAGGAGATACCGGTGAAGGGGTCGGCTTTTTGCTCCTGTGCTCGGTGTCAGCGTGCATCGAACGCGCGAAGGCGGCGTGGAAACGAACCTTGAGGTACTCGTTCGCGGCCTCCTGCCACTCCTTGTTCATGGTGTGCGGTGCGGGCTTGGCGAATAGGCGGCTCATGCTGAAGATGACCAGACTGGCGAAGACGCCAACGGCGACGCCGAGGGCGACCTTCTTGCCCTCATCCGGGGGAGGCAGGGCGCGGGGGCCGTGAGGGCCGAAGGCGATCCAGTACGCTGTGAGGTATTTCGTGTTAGCCCTCGGTCGGGGACCAGAGGTCATGACGCAGCTCGCCCCGGCAGACACCGGCAGCGGCCAATTGAGTACGATAGCCCGCGAATTGAGCCGTCGCCGCTTGTTCTGCCGACCGCGCACCCGTCGCGACGTATCGTGCGTGGTCAAGAAGCTCTTTCGAAGCTTCTCCGGGGGCACTCACCAGCCTTCTTCTCTTGGAGCGTCAGGTCGTTCCAGTCCTCCTTCATGCGGTCCCGCAGGGCCATCCACAGCTCGGCCTGCTCCTGCAGAGGCATTCCCTCCCACCTCTTCTCGATGTTGGCCAGGGTCGGGTTGGAGATGGCGTGGGTGGAGGCGGCAGTCGAGGCGGCAGCGCGGGAGATGAGGGTGGTGGTGGTGGCCTGACGGCTGGCCTGGGTGAGGGTGGCGCGCAGCGCTCCTGATGTCGCAAGTCGCATCATCTTGTTTGCTTTTTTTCTTTTCCTAACTGTTCTAGATCTCCAGAGGATCAAGATGGGCAATCGAGAAGGCGAATGGGAGGGGGTGGGTGTTGATTGCTGGTCGAGTCGCTGGGAAAGAGTGGAGATGGGTCCGATTGACAAGCTCGTGGCTCCCGTCAAAATGTTGCTCTGCGTTCCGAAGATTTGTCGAAGTTTGGAGTTCCTCCCGTCCTGGGATCGTACCACCCGCCCGCAAGCAGTGGAGCTGCTGACTCAGCCCAACTGACGCCTTTGGCCCAATTATTAGGGACGAAATGGCCAGGGCAACCTCGCGCGGGTCGACGACAACAGCGAGGATTAAGAACTACGAAAATAGATTGGTAATGATGGCCGGCGATTCTCATTCTTCTCTCCTTCTCAACTACGCAGATGCTGGCTGACATGCTGCAAACGCTTGTTGATCATGCCCTTTGCTCTTTGCAGCCCCAGCTGTTGACAGTACTGCTTGACGACAGATTCTGTAGTCCCAAAGCCATGCTATCTTCTAGACAGTGTAGTTTGTTGGTTTCTTGTATCAGATCCCCTTGCACATGATCAAACAGTCGCTGAGTACAGCGTAGCAGCAATCGGCATGCTCCTTTATCGACCATAGGTGTTGGTGAGCATGCCTCATGGTCATGTATCAGGATGTGGCTGCGCGCGGCGTGTTTAGCCGTCCAAGTCCATGGGCTCGCTTTCCTGCTCAGCTTCACCAATATGAGCTCGCACGAATTGTTGCCTTAGATGGTGCCCTCCTCACTTGCCCTGCCTCTCAGGAGCAGGCTGGTGGCGAGTCTGTTCCTGGGGCTCCACTCGTGAATCCTGAGAGGCACCAGATTTTGCCGCAGCGCTAGTAGAGGGTACGGTCAACTACCAGTCCCCTTGAATGAAACTTTGCTGAGAATCCATACCCGGGGTCTCGCCAAACGTTTTGAGCCTTTTGCTGTTCTTCAAGGATGGGGCGAAACGTGTATGTCCCTGTGGCGTTTTCAGCATCTGCATCTTCATCAAGCCAAATCGCATGCAGTGAAAGAACCCCTGATTAGCCTACCACCAATGATGCCAATAACGACCGCCGCACCGAGTGCTGCGAGGTTGCGAGAAGACATTGTTCTGTCTGGATCGGTGCGAGCATCTAATACGTCACGCAGATCCGTGCCGGAACAAGAGTAACGTCCAGAGCTGTCCGAAATATGCAGGCAAGCTCAGGTTGATCGAGACATGTCCACTTTGATAGATGGATATTGCGGGATGCGACAAGTGCAAGGCATCTATAGGAATTACAAGGTGAGTAACTAACCGTTTTTCACACCCATGAGCCAGCGGTCGCTGTCCCGGGTGAAATGAATAAAGAACCCTAACCCCCGTTCTTGTACCTACCTCGGGCTGTCAACCACTCCTACCAAGCAGACGCGTCGAGACGCGTAAATGGACTTTCAGTGAGCATGCCACTGCACCACCGCAACAAAATCTCTTGTTCTCAATATGGCCACATGATTGACCAACGAAACCAGCCGAGCTCTACAATGCATTCAAGCTCTCATGGCAAACTGGAAGGAATTAGGGGTGGTCCCCGACTCGGACGACGAGGCATGGGATTCGGAAGAGTCGCAGCCATTGCCAACAGCCACTCTTCCGCCGAGTCCGCCACAAGCCGATGCACGAAGCGCCGATGTTTGGGAATTTCCTGAATCTCCTTCACCTCCACGGAGCGACCGCCTCGAAACCCACAGCACACAGAAAGTGACCGTCAACCCGTCCTCCGCCGACTTGGGGAATCCAGGATATGAGACATCTCAGATCCTGGGCGAACAACAAGAATCCTCTGCTCCTTGTGGTGTTGAAGACGATGGCGCAGGCTCATATGAGGCTCGCGATAGTCCGGATCCTCTTGCAGAGGACTCTACAGAAGTGAGGAACTACACCACCCGTGATCCTAGGGTCAACATCTCACTCAGCGTGGGTCAAGTCCATGCACAGCACAAAGGCTCCGTCAACCACGCTGCCCGAGAACAAGCTTCGGCACAAAGAGATGAGAAGAGTCGTATTGAGACAGCCGCAAACCAGAGGGGATCCGAGATCCCAGCGACGATCCAGCCTGAATCACCTGTCCGAGGACGTCGATCCCTTAGACCCAGGAAACCGATTCAAGAACATCCATACTTGCTGGAAAATGCCCAATACAGCCGATCCATGAAGACTCACGGTATGAAGCCGGTTCGCATTACAGTCGAGGAACAGCAGGCTGCCAGACGCCGGAACGAGGAAGAATCCCAAGATCTCGAATATCCAGGGGATGAGAGCCAGCAGGAATCAGGAGGCCAGAGCGAGGAGTCACAGAGGCGCCGTGAGGACCAACAAGAGACGTGTCCTGATGACGATGCGGATGAGCTGGCGTTGTCACCCTCCCCAAGAACTTCGTCACCGCAACGACACCTGCGAGCTAGTAGCGAGCAGAGTCCCGGACAGCAGACCGATCACACCAGTGTGAACGATGATGACGAGTTTCCCGACGTCACCCAGCTTGGCGGAAAGAAGATGATTACATACGGGCACTTGTCGAAACGATTGACATCGACGGGACCCCAGAGGTCAAGAAAGCGACTGAAGACGGATCATGTAACGTCTGCACATGCGTCTCCGTTACAACATCGCACAGATGCGTGGGAACTGCCCCCATCTCCGCCTCCGCCAACCATGACTTCCCGGATGAGGAGTCTTCTTTCACCAAGTGTGTCGCCTCCTTCATCCTCCACGCCAAGGTTGGCCCGCCAATCAGGCTCTCCTCTCCTACGATCGAATGTCCCACTGCGACATGACACCACAGCCGAGCCTGTTGATCTCACCAATTCTTTCTCAGAGAGCGAGCACGAGGAACAAAATGTACGGGAGCCTGATAGTTCCAATTCAGACAGTGATTCAGCCTTCGTCCGGAAGACGGGGAAGAGGATAAGAGGCGTACTTCCTGCTTCCTGGCTGAGACTGGACCAGCAGACCCGCAAAGATAAAGCACGAAGTGCCGTGAGGAGAGCGAGTCTGTCACAGTCTCCTGATCAATCGCGCCCAGGACTTGCTGTGAGAACATGTGGGACACCGAGGCTCACAGCGTCCACCAGGACTTTCTGTGATGAATTGAATGAGGACGGCGATGATGACCCAGCTGGCCAGGGCGGCGAGCAGCTCAACGCTGACCTGGAACCTGAGGGAATGGCCGGCGACGATGAAGTCATACATCTGGACGATAGGGCCTCTGTGTTGGAAGAGGACTTTGTTGACTGGATGCTGCCGGGTCAAAAACGAAACCGCACCTCTTCCAGGGAGCCCCCTCGCAAGAGAAAGAAGACCAAGCAGAAGGTGTTCCATGGAGAGGAACGCAAACGCTACCGGCAACAGAAGATCTCCAACTCTGTGCAACGTCTGGGTGGCCCAGAACTCAAACGCCCACGTCAAGGCACCAGTACGGGAATAGCGGATCGGCCAGACAGAGCCGTTTCGCCGCCTGCACTGAGCATCGTTGACTTTGTCGAACCAAATGCACCGAAGTTCATCAAAGTTGCCGCTCGAGCTGCCAGCAAGCGCAACAATATGGGTAGATCCAAGCCATCCAACAAGAGCATCAATTTGGGAAATCGCACAGACAATGTGGATGCTCTCTTAGTCCTGAAGGCTTGGAGGACTGGAAAGATCAAGCAAAAGATTCCAAAACAACCTCGTCGACTACCGCAGAAAACTCCGTCGATCACCAGACATCCTCTCCGCTCTGTGTCTGCTAATGCTGGACAGCAGACGAAGTCGAGCAGTGGTCTGTCGTTCACGCAACCTCAGAAGCTGGCAAGACAAGCCAGCATGCACGATTTTGTGTCCGCTCAGGCGGGCCAACCTGCTTTGGAAGATCGTCCTGTCAAGTCGTCTCAGTCCAGAAGGATCAAATCACATTCTCGAGACGACTACTTCCGGCCCGCACAGCTCGAAGCAGATATGCTGCACGATGAGAGCGATTTTGCTTTCACCGCGAGGAAGAAATTGCTGGATCTCGTGTTCCGTAAAAGCCGGAGGGAGGTTTTAGCCCCAGCCTTTTCGCTACGTCCATCTACCCCTGACGAAGAAATTGGGCCTTATGGGCGTACACAAATGTCGTCAACACAGACTGACAAGTCTGCATTCGACATACTAAGGAAGTCGGCAAGCAAGGCAAAAGCCCTCCGAACCCGCAAGCTGGTCCCCCCAAAGCGACTCGATCTTGAGGCTCCTCAATTCAAACATGCAAACGACCCTCTACCTTTCTTCGGTGATCCTGTAGCTGATGACAACGGTGATCCGGTTCGTCAGGAGCAAAGCAAGATCACCGGCTTAGGACCCTTTGGTACTCATTATACGCAGCATTTCGATATTTTCCCACTGCACCAAGACACATTCTTTCACCACACAACCATCATCGGGAGTGGCACGCTGAGGAAGGCATTAGAGTGTCAGGTGTCCGATGCTGTTGGATCTGCTCGACCGCCCGTCTCCTTCGAATTCTCGAATCACCGGTTCAGTTGGGGACGATGGACTGACGAGACCTCCTCTGAACTTGGTTTGGTCTTTGATACGCTCGTCACAGACTTGGAAGCGAGTACAGATTCTGGATCAACAGATGGCCAGAATGTTCAATGCCCCGATGGTATCCTCAATTTCGTCCTGAACGCTGTCAGCGTGGAGGGAATGTCACAACTCAGACAGTTCACGGAAAGACTGTCTGAATTGCTTTTAGGCTTCCTCAATCAGACACGTCCGTCAACATCGAGCCGTCGATCTGGTCGTACAATGTTGCAAATCAACTGCAGATTCTTCATCTGTGCCTTGGTATTACTTCGCTTCTGCCAAGGTGTAACCGAGTTGTCGAATGAGGTGCCGCAGGCGGAAGACTTGCTGAAGCGATTTGCCAGGGTGGTCATCGAGCAGCTGTTGGAAATTGGCCTTTCTGAAATCCGCGTGAACTACGATGATCTGCAACGTCTCGCCATTCGAGAACGCGGGATCAGGGCTGATAGTGTTGTAATGACCTGCTGGGTCATTGTTATCAAGGTCTTAGGCTCAGCTCAGATCCCGCGGGCTGGGTTCTGGGATCTCACAGGCTCAGCTGGGACCGCCAGCGCTCTTCAGACCAACGACGCGCGTAAAATGGAGGAGTTGTGGTCAGACATGTTCACTCTTCTCCCGCTAGGCGAGTTCGATGACATTGGCGTCCTCAGCAAAGGCCTGCGACATGTCGCTCCGCTCCAGGGCTGGGGTCTGCCGCAGAAGCTATTGAGAGTGGTCTTCGAATCCTATCAAAGCAATCAAAGGCAAGCTCCCAGTTTCAATGAGTATTGTCGCGCTTTGTTAGGCCGTTGTCGCTACTTGATCGAGCAATGGGGCTGGCACAAATGCGTTGGCATCGTCGGGACGATCTTCGACTTCTTTGGCAACCAAAATCTGACGCACTTGAGAAACGAGGAATGCTACAAGTCGCCACGTTTCTTGGAGGAACTCGGCGATGGGCCCTGCCTGTTAATCGAGCCAGAAGACCGCTGTTTCCACATCTTCCTCAAGATATTGGCGGTGGCTATTCAAAACATGAGACGAACTGGACACTCGAACGATATTCGAAACCTCATTGCCCGATGCCTGCCCAACCACAATCGACAGTATTCGAAAGAGCAGACAATCCATTCCCACGATCTTGCATCTTTGAGAAATCACCATGATCTTTTGTGCACTCTTTTTTGGGCTGCTCCTCCGGAAGATCGTCGGCCTGTTGACCTGATCGAAAAATTAGTACAACCTGCCAGTTCTCATAAAGAGGCCTGCCTGATCAATCTGCGAGCATGGAGTCAACTTGCTCGATTTGTTGTGTCATCAGGGGGTTCTCTCAACGAGTACAGGCCTTTCATGTCATGGCAGAACAACGTCTTCCAGCAGGTTCTGAACCAGTACCTCTCAGCGGCTGCCGATGTTCAACAGCAGCTCATGTCTATGGCAAAAGAAGACAGAAGAGACATTCAACAAGAAACGCTCGATCGCATCGTTTCCGAAAATCAGGCTGCGGCGAAGGATATTCTGCACTTCAGCGTCATGGCATCGTTGGATGTGATGAAACATTGTCCTTCACTCGCTTCTGCCACATTCTCATTCAACGTCAATCAAATGAGCAAGGTCTTCAACAAGCTCAGCACCAAAAACGATGACATGGACTGGGGGATTGTGCGAGCTTGTTTTGACACGAATGATCTGCTCGTCAAGCGCTTAGAGGACCTCTGGTATCAGTTGCGGGAGTCCACAAGCGACTCAATCTCTTCGCACGGCAACCGCGAATTCGAGGACGCTGTCGAGTTTCTTGACGACAAGATAGTCCAGGGTTTATTTGCTGCAGTTGTCCGGGTGCTTCGCTCACCCGCCTGCGACACTCCGCCTCAGCCCGGGTCGGCATCTTTCGTCGTCGAGAAGTCTATCATTCTGTGTGGTCGAATCGCCAGTTTGTTCATCGACGGTGGGAAAAGGCAAGTTCAGCACTTCTTTTCTCCTGGAAAGTACGGCGTGTTCCAAGCTCTCCCTGATGAACTCAATCTGGCGGACAAGAGATTTGTGCCTCTTTTTGTGGCCACTCTTCTGAAGAATCACGTTTTCAACTTCACAAGCATCAGGTGTACTCTTCTGGACATCTGGATCTCGTCTTTGGTCAAGCCCTATCACGCCTTGAGGTACGAAAATCATCTTGCGGAGACTCTGAGGTCGATGGAGGTCGACTACATCAGAGGAGCTGCGGTCAAGTTTGGGGCGGTCCCGGACTACAATTCAAACCGCGATTTCTTCGCTTGTGGTATATCGTACATGAGAAGGGAGCTCCGTCAAGCAGACTCAGTAAAGAAGAAGCCGCTCCGAGCCAAGTACGAAAAGCTCTTGAAAACAGTCATGCAGCAGATGAAGACGAACATCAAATCGCTGGAGTTGGACTCGATTGAGCACCAAAATTACATCGGCTTCATCCGCGAAATTGTTGGACTCATCAAATCTCACGGGGCTGAAATTTGTACAATAGATCCTTTCTACTACCAGTTCAGTGCCGAGTACTCGCCGGCAAGAGAGGATCCTCAAATGCACACTGCCGGCATTCTGGCTTACGGCCTTAGGCTGGGAGAGGGAGAGACCACGGCAGCTCCACAACTCTTCCACTACCTCTACAACCACTGCAAATCAGCGTTGGCAAACCGCCAGCTTGATGCGGAGAGCACGATCATCGAGAACGGTATGAAGGACGACGACATACTCGCATTCATTCTCGGTCGCATGTTGCCAGCCATTATCCGGGCATCGTCTACTGCTCCCGACCTGTGGCCGGTTCTGGGTGTCTACTCGAAGGCTCTCAAGAACGTTCTCAACAGATCTTGTCTACCCAGAGAGGTACCAGAGTCTTGTTTCGGCGATGTTGTGGCTCTGCTGAGTGCCGTTCTGGGTTGGATACGAGGGCTGCCCAGAGGAAGTGATGAGAGTACGGGGTTGACACCAACCCAAGCGCACGTCTTCACTGAGCTTCTCGACATCTGCAACACCATACGTCCGTCTCTGACTTGTTGGCTAATGCAGTCGTCTGTTGACCCGACTAAAAAGCTCCCGAGATTCATTGACGTTGTTTCTCGCATCGCAAGGCAAGCCGCTGTTGTCCTGGATGAACTGCATGCTTCGAGAGGGCGCGAGATAGCCGTGTGCGATGTGCCAGTCCAAGCCCTCGTTCCACTGACCAAAGACTGTTTGCCTGTTCATCGGGACACTCACGACAACACTTTCGAACAACATTTGATACGCGAGGTACAGCACAGCTGGGTCGTCACGCCGGATACCATCACAGTCAGAGTAGCAGTCACTTCATCTGCTCAACCTGGGACACAGTCGACCCAAGGGGTCAAGAACGATTTGGGCGATAGGATTGGGCTATTGCCGGAGCTTCTCGATGGTCTCAAGACTTGGGTGGGCGAAAATGAGGACAAGAGTTACAAGCGGAGGCGTGGGCAGAGGATATACCCCGGTGGAATAGCTCAGCGGGCGACGTGTTCAGTTTATTACAGCGTTGTCAGCTAGCTATCTCTAATTCAGTTCAGTCGGGTCAAGAATGTTCAACATAGCCTCTATAAATTCGTTTCGCCGCATCACCACAAATCTCCGAACTTTTTTCCTAGGCGGCAGGGTACTTATATGTACTTATTGTGCAAGCCTACGTACAGCTTTTAGTAGATCGGCTGAGAAATCACAATGAGCGTCTCAGCTAGTTAGTATATAGATACCGGCCGATTTATCTATCTGGATCTTTTCCTCATTATTATTCATTATCATCATCATCTCTATAGTACCTCAAATTGTCGCTCACCAAGGCTCACGCTTGGCCGCTTCGCGGCAAGAATGTCTGTCCGGCCTTGGGGGCGGGCGATATCCTCGGCCGTGCGAACTCGAATAATGTCGAGGAAATAGAGATAATGTTCAACAACACCACTATTTCGGCCACATACACACGTGGACACTGTGACGTCCATGCGCTAGTATCGAGTACTGGATGACCGGGGATTATCAGGGCCAACAATGAGAAGGGGCCGAGGGCCTTCGTATTTCTCAAAATGCAGCTTTCTCTTCGCCGCTTGGGCATCCATATTATCATACGAAGTCAGCAACTCGAGTCCAGTCATCTTCGCCGACGACCCTGAATTCGACCCCATCAAAGTAACCAGCGTCCTGCCATGCCTTCATCGTCGGGCCATCGTAGGGGCCTTGGACCACACCGCCATCTCTTCCGTCTTCCCACCTATACTCCCACGTTTTACCGGAGGACCCCGGGGACTGTGCCTCCGTGGGAGCGGGTTCGGGTTCTTTCCACCGCTCACCAGCTTCAGTCTGCCAGTCTCTGATGAGCATCTCCCTCTCCGTCCCATAGACATCTGCATACTCCCTTCCGAGCAGCTTATCCGCCGCCTCGGTTATGGTGTTGATGGCCTCCTTGATCTTGACCTGCTGCGGATCCTCGCGTTCTTTTGCCCGATCCACATCCATAGCATCTCCCTCGCCATTCTTGTGCTGCTTCTTGAGCTTCCACTTCGGTACCTTCTTCTCCTTGGCCCGTCCCTTGCCGAACCTCGCCAGCGCCTCGAGCGGGGTCTCGCTCGGCTCCAGATTCAAGATCAGCGACCGCAGCAGGTCCTCGGTCAACATGCTGTCGTCCGCCTTCCTCTGCCTCCGCAGCTCCGCCTCGCGCTTCTCATGCGCCTCGGCGGCCTTCTTCATCTCCTTTTTGCTGACGCCGTCCAGCCACTTGTCGTGCACGGCGTCGGGATCGACGGCTTTGCGTATGAAGTTCCCGGACTCGTCGAACGCGCCCTCCTCCTGCTCGGCCCTCATGTTGAAGGCGTCGATCTTGGGCGCGTTCCTCTTCAGCCCGCCCATGCCGACCTCCTCGTCCACGCCCTCCTCCTGGATGGCCAGCTCCAGGTCCTCCTCGTCGTCGCTGCTCGCGTCGCCCTCGTCGATCCGGACGGTCCCGCCGCTCTTGCTTGCCTGTTCCTGGCCCTCGATCTTGTCGGCGTCGAGGAAGCGGACCTCCTTCGCCCTCCGCGCGCTGCCGCGCGTCGTGGTCTTGGGCGCCGCGGGGTCGTTCCCGTCCTCCTCGCCCGGGTCGTCTTCCGCAGCGAACATGTCCTCGTCCTCATCCGGCTCCTTCTCCTCCTCGTCGTCCTCCCCGCCGCGGGCCCGCAGGCTCTTGTCGTAATTGTCTAGCTGGTCCGCGATATCAATATCGACGTCCGCGACGTCCATGTCATTCTCCCCAGCCTTGTTGATGCCGCTATTGTTGCTCTTCTTGTCCCCCTTCTTGCCCCTCGACGACCTCCGCGCCGCCGCCCGGTCCTTGAACGTCTCGTTGTCCGAGTCGCTGTCGTACCCGTCGATGTTGACCGCGCCGCGCTTGGGCGCGCCCGCGCCCCTGTTGCCGATGACGTCGGCGTCCAGGACGGCGTCGTCTTCCTCGTCGCGGTCGTCGTCGGCGTCGGCGGTGTCGGGCGCGAGCGCCGAGGGGTTGCGCACGTCGAACTTGACCCTCTTGTGGGCCGAAGGCCCGTCCGGGTGGTCGGCGCCGCTGGTCTTCTCGCCGTGGTGGGCGCGCGCGAAGGTCTCGCCAGCCCGCTTGGGGCGGGCGGCGGAGAAGCGGGAAGACATGCTGGTTGACGCTTCTCGATTGCTCTGCTGAGGCGTTGAGAGATCTGCGCTCGGGAGTTGTTGAAAGAGGTGCAGGAGATCGGATTGTCGTTGGGGGAGTAGACAGGAAGTGTTGGTCAGTCGTCACCCTGTTCTGAATTTTGGGCAGCCCTCCTACTTTGGTATTGTCCAGTACTGCCTACCATGGGTATACTGTACAAGTACATCCAGTGGGAGCTTATGCGGAGGTGGATCCCTGGCGGCGCGCGGGGAGCTCCAGTGCCCCTGACCCCTGATCCATCTACGTCAGCGGGGACCTTTTATTTTGACATTCTCAGTCTCGGGCGGATTCACATGGGCAAGCCGAAGCATCACGGAGCATCCTCAGCACGAGGCAAAGCGGCTTGAAGAACGACTGACGTTCTCTGAATTTTGCAATGAGGACGCGTTGTGCGTCAGCCTTGTTTGGATATCATAGCTATGTAGAGCGACACTTCTTCCCTGTTGTTGTCCCTTGGCTTGCTGCTCGTCATTCAGACAGACGGTGTTGCGCCGCCAACTCCTAATTCTACAGATGAACAGCGCAAAATCGGCTTCGACCCACAGGATGATGCCATGGCTCAGTATCTGTGGCGGTTGTCCTTCTGTCGTATGTCATAGACCACTGCATCATTGATCTCTTGGCGGAACCACCTCGGCTCTCCAGTTGACATGCTCTCGATCTGCCACTCGTGCCATCACTGCCAACGTGTCGACAGCAGCCTTGTATGGCGACGTCCACGGCCCCATGACTGGTGTCTTTAGCCTCTCGTCCGTCAGCTTGTTCCGGTAGCGGTCGACCTCTGACCATACTGCGAATTGCCCGCTCACGTTCCGCAGCAGAATCTTTTGTCCTGCATCGTCTAGCTTCGATGAGGCACCGTTGAGCGCCATCACCCTCAATATCTCGTTAATCAAAATACCGTTCAGCTGGATCGCCAGGGTGTGCATGGGGAGCCAGTGGGTTGTCATGTGCCTGAGCTCCCTCAAGTGAGCTTCGAGCGAGAGCCAGGCTTTCTCATCCATATGAGTCCTCTGCAGCTCACACGCCTGGTTCAGTGACCGGAACGCGATGAAGTAGGCCAAGATCATCTCCATCGTCAGCATGACGGCACGATAGTCTTCACCAGCCATCCGCTCTCCGTTGGCTGCAGCACCATTGGGTTGTTTCTGTCTCTCCCGGTCTCGTTCGTGTCTCTCTTTGTCGCGTTCTCGTTTGAGGTTCTTGCCTAGCGTCGACATGGCGCCATGACGCCGCATGAGAGCCTCTCGATCCTTTGACGATCCGCTTCGATGCGGGACTGCCTCTCCGGCGCCGGGTGTCTGGGCCACTCGCCCTCCAGGCGTAGGGTGCTGTGAGCTGCCAGAAGGATTCTGAGAGAGCGTCGCAGGAGGATTGGGTGGTGTGTAGGGTGCTTTGCTCGCGGGCACGTCGGGTGCCTTGGGTCGTTTCGTTGCCATGACAGGCGGGGCCTCCGCGATCGCTGGTCGCTTCTTTGCGGGTGGAGGCGTATTCTCGACACTGACTGATCTGTCCTTTCTATTCTTGGAAGGGAGCGCAAGAAGCCTCCGCACTGTCGGTCGCAAAGCCTTTTTGACTTTCAAGGTAACAATCAAGGTCTTCGACTTGACATCGTCATCCCGTGTCTTCTCTTTGCGCGCACTCTTTGGAATTTCAGAGGATTGGCTTCCCGCCTGGCTCAAGTCGACCTTGCTAAGCTTCTCGAATCGCAGAAGTTCGTCCTCGACCATGGATGGAAGCGTAGGGGAGAGAAGCGACGGCAACTCCGGCACCGCAGACTTCTTCTTGACCGTCACTTCTGGTTTGGGCGCTTTCGTCTGCGTCTTGCCGGTAGATGGACTCTCTTTGGGCCTTTTCTTCGCGCTTTTGGTCTCTAGCTCGTCGTCGATGGCTGGGTGGCGCAAAGGCGACAGTAACGGAGGGACGACGTGCTTGGCCGAGGTGTCGGGTTTTCGGGGGAGCGAAGTTGAGTGTGACGAGCTCGAACTTTTGACTCCATTGACCATGATCTTCGGCGACACCGCATGATCCCTCTCCTTGGAGCTTCCTCCGACAGCGCGACTGCTGGGGGTCGACTGGACAGCTCCAGATCTCCCATCCTTACTGGAGGACTTTTCGTGCGCCGAGCTGCGTGGCGTCTCGGGCCGCGGTAGTTTGCGCGACAGATCCTCGCTCGGTCTGGCCTTCTTATGCGGCCTGGCATTGTCTTCCGGCTCCAACGGTCGCTTCTTGGTGTCCGACGGGCTGGGCGCGTCTCTCGGAATCATCTTGGACGTCGAGCTCTTAAATCTGCAAGGCCCGTTAGCATGTCCTACTGGCCACGTCCCAACGGTTGCGCATACCTCTCTGTCTCCCCATTCACCCGGGATTCCAGCGCCTTATTCTCCCGTTGCGATGCGGCGTCCTTGGGCCTGTCCAGCTCTTTGCGCATACCGTCCTTTTCCATCCTCTCCGCTCCGCTAGTGTGGCTCTTTTCCTCGGGCTTAGCAGAGAGGCCGTTCTCGATCGGCGAGTTGGAGGCCTTCTTCGCCTTCTTGTAGTCCATGAATGACATCTTGTTCATCTTCTTGGCTCCGGTCGTAGGCAGGGGGGTGACAGGAGAGGGCGAGGGCTCGTCGCAGATGTCGAAGTACGGCCTGGTCAGAAGTACGCCGCGATCTGCGTCTGAGAGGAAGGTTGTGTACTGCAACTGCGATTCGCGTTGCCAAAAGTTCGGAGGCACGGGGTACTTGCGATCTGGGTAGAGCGACAAGTGGTGTGGGCGCTCTGGTAGTAGACTCTTGACGACGGATCTGATTCTATCCGCCGTAGCCTCCATCTTGCGATGTACTTCATGAAAGGAAGATGGTCGCAAAGACAAGCCTCGCCAGATTGCTTGGGTGAAGAAGTGCCAGTGCGAGTAGGTAAACACGGGCGGTTTCGTGGGTGGTGGTGGTGGTGGTTACGATAACATGCGGCTGTCGCGAATCGCGGTCGGACGTCGATTGTTGCTGGAGACCTCGCTGCAGGTAGTGTGACCTCTGCAAGGCACGAGGTCAGTGGTGTGGATGGGCTCGTAATGATCGGCGGGAAAAGGTCGAGGACGTGTCGACGGGAAGGACGAGGCGGTCGCGAGTCTAGGGACAATGGGTTAGAATGGGGGATTCGCGAAAGAACTCAGATAGGTGGGCGATCATTGTTGTGATCACGTCAATACGCTGCGGCCAAACCCCAATTGCGCCAGATACAGAAACAATTGTCCTGGTGTGTGCAGCCACGGGCGTACGGGGAACAGGACGGAGAGAGCAAAGAGAGAATCTTGGAGAACAATGTGATGGAATAGCTTACTTGAGCCTTCAGTCGCACCGAGAGGGCAGATATCGCGACGGTGTGTGATTAGAGGATAGTGGGTGGAGGGACTGGCGAGGGAAGCTCGATGGAATGTCCCATCAGAACCAGGGCGGCAGGCCAGCACCAGGACCGCAGCGTGACTAGGACCGGGACCAGAGGCTGCTTGCTGCGCTTGATGGAGTCGGCCAGCATCAGGTGCCGGGCCGTACTCTGAATCTGGTCGGTCCTCTTGCGCAGTAACCTACAGGACCCACAGTCGTGCAGGCGTGTCCGGGGTCTCCACTGTATCTGACAGCGATGCCCGTTGACAGGTGGGTAGTTGATGCCGGCAGCGTGGGCAGCGGCTGTGGCGCACTCCGAATTGAGATGTGAGGCGTGGTTATTATGTTTGAGGGGCGGAACCGTGACGTGACGTGATGCGATGCGATGCGATGCGATGCGATGCGAGATGGGGAGGCAGGCCAGGCTGGGGAACAGGGTGAGGAAATCCCCTGGTTTCTTCTCTGTCTCTCCCTCTCTTGTCTCTGGCGGGTCACGGCTTGCAAGCGATAAGAGAGGTTGGTTTGGTTGGGGTCCAGGAGGAGGAAAATATTGGGGGGGGGGGGAGGTCAATCCGCACATGGGCCGGACAGGGCACGTCAGGTCGATGTACAAGTTAGTAGCAGTAGGTGTAGCTGAAGTAGGATAAGGCGACATGTGCTGGAGCACACACGGCCTAGGATGAATAGGCATGTGGTTGCAGGTACGTGCGCTGGTGCAAGTCGAGAAGGAAGATGGGAAGGAGATCTGATCTGATTAGGTCAGACCTGAGACCTGGGGCCTGCTGGGGCACCAAGACGGGAAGGATGCACGCTGTCTGGATCGGGCGGACCGCGGGGCATGGGTCGCCTAGTCACTCCACCCACTGACTACCATAGTACTGCACCATGTATGTATAACTACAACTTGGGGTACGGGACAAGCATGGCAGAGGAAGCCGATGTGATCTTGAAAGGCCGGCTTGATGCAGTGCTAGGTCGTATAGCACCTCGGGTGGTCTTGCAGACCTGCTGCGACGCGAGTCGCCCAGATACGCCAGGCTGTGTGGCGAGAGGCGCGTGCTGACACGTACGTACTGTAAGGTTGAATGAAGCCTTGATCGCTCCAGCTGCATAGTGCCATGTTGAACCAAGTACTGTACTGTATTACTCGGGTCCCGGGGTGAGATTGCTCTACTACCTACCGGCAGATTCAAGATATCATGCAATGGCAAATCCCATCCACATCAAGCAAGACTTCCCGCAGCGGCAAGGTCCAGTATAATAAGTACTATGTGCATGTGCATGTGCTTGTACTTGTACATGCACAAATACGTCCCTCGTGCAGCGTGGCGGTGTTGCAGTGTCCATACCGGTACACAGTACATCTGTGATCTGCTGCACTGCGCGTCGCTCACGTATACCTCTTCTGTCTTGCTCTGCCAGACCAAACATACTAGGGCGGGCGGGCGGAATTGAGATGCAATAGGCCCATCAAAACACAAGCACGGCACATGAGGGCTGTCATGTCGATCGCGGAAACGTCGCCCGCATCGGACTGGGCCGACAGGGCTGGCGGGATGCGCAGTCTGGCAGTACAGGACCCTGGCACCTGGCACCTGGCACCTGGCGCAATATCAGATCACCAGTAGCCCGGCTCACACCTACGAGTGCCGAGATCCCAGGCATCATCACCAATGCCGACACAGCAGCATCACCAACAAATCAGCAATAGTTCGGAAAATTTCAATGAATAGTTTTGTCATTTGGGAGTTGGTATCGGTCCACGGCATCAAGTTGCCCCTCCGTCCACCAGAGCATACTTGCGATAACAATGACTTGCCCGAACACCTGTGCTTTAAACACAGTATTGACTGTCCTCAACTCCATTCCCTGTCCTCAAACACCTGAAAACCGCCCTGCATCTGCCGTTGAAATGCACATGGACCAACAATGGATCGTGGACATACATTAAACTTCCAGGTGAGGTCAGCATCAAAGCATGACCATTGTATGACGTGAGTCGTCGAATATAATCCATCTGTAAACGCCGTATCCTGGTATGCCGGGAGTGCATTGCCCCTTTGTCTCTGCCTCTGCGCCGTGTCCGGTTGGCAGGGTCAAATAATCACCAAGCGTACGTATCAGAATCATCGTCCATCTCTCGGTCTGAAGTCCACTCGGCGTCGTCGGACTCGTGGGTCTCGTCGTCGAGGAAGTCTTCCGCGCCCCACTGAAACTCTCGTGGCTTTTGGTTGTCAAAGCGAATATTGACAACATCACACAGACCGTGGGTGAACTGCTCGCCCTCGTCGTCCATGGGCGTAGGCGAGGCTGGGGGGCTCGATAGAGGGGTGGCGTCCAGTGCGAGTTCGTCCCGTTCGCTGTCCTCGGACTCCTCGAACACGTCAAGGTCCTCGTCGGTATCAGGGTCGCGATAGGAGATGTTGACGCGCTTTGACTTTCGCAGATCTCGCGTTGTCGCCGTGTGGGAGCGCTTGCGCTTGCGCTTGTCCTCTTTATCCCTTGTAACAGCAGGAGGAGGAGCTGGGCGGAAAACGTGGGACGCGATGCGGGTGCTGCGCCGAACAGGGCCGGAATCTGAGTCTTCATTGGTCTTGGAGTGCTGCGGATCTTGCTCGACATGCTGTCCATCTCCCTTCAATGGCCACTGCACCAGCGAGTGGAAGGGCTGAGGCTTCCGCGTCTTACGCAAGAACACCCTCTTCAGCTTCTTAACCCACTTGTCGCGGAACTCAGAGCGCTGTCGCCAGGGAACGTCTAGCATGGCCTTGACGGCAAGATGTCTCAGCTTGGGTAGGTCTGGAGCTTGATCCACGAAACTCTGGAAGAACATCTCAGCCGTTTCTGCATCCCACTTGGCCAGCTGCGCGAGGTCAATAATCTCAAGAGTCTTGGGCCATTGCGGAACATCGTTGATCGTGAGAAGGGTTTCATAAATGGGGTCAGAATCCTTGTAGTACTCGTGGTGATTATAAGTGAGGAGGTCCATGGATAGCTCGCGTAACTCAGGACAGTGCTGGCCCAGCAGCGGCAGGAATGACAAATTGAGCGACTGATTGTGGTGGAGGGTGAGTCGATGCAGAGGTCTTCCATGAGTGATCAAGTACTCGGACAACATGTCGGCCGTCAGCTCCCAGCAATTCACAATCTCCAGATGCTCGATCGTCTTGGGGAGCAGGGACAGGAATTGACCATCCACAACAGTTGACGACTCCATGATCAGGTGCTTGAGGCCTGGGACGGAAGCCAGCGTGGCTGCAACGAGACCAATGTAGGCCTTGTCCTCTTCAAAGACGTCGGGATCGCTGGGGTCTTTGTTGTCCTTCAACGAAGGAACCTGGAAATTGACAAATGCGAGGGTGTGTAGCTGCGAGAAGGTCTTCCAGCCGTGAATCGTCGAGAGCTCCTGGAGCAGGCCGGGACCCATCATCCTCTCGCTCCACTTCCAGTTCTTGAGGCGAACAGCAGTCTCGTCGTCACCGGCGACCTTCAGGGCGCGGAGGAACTCCGGCGTGTAGGTCCACTTCTTGTTCTTGAGATCGAGCTTGCGGTACGGAGGCAGATCAAAGTCATGGTACAGCTCGACGTGGGACAGGCTGGGGAGAGACTGGACGAGCTCTGCGATGTCAAAGGTAACGCGGTTTTGTGAGTGTGGAAGCGAGCCCACCTCCACAACAAGAGACTCGACCATGGTTCGCCGGTGATCGCGACGGGTCAGCGCAGCGCCGGCATCTGCAGTCAGCTCGCGCATGAGGCTAGCGAACTTGTTGCCCATGTTGATTGAGATGAGCTGAGGCATGGGGCACCTGTACAGCGCCTTGAGCACGGGGCTCAGGAAGGCCTTGCAGGTCAATCCAGCTTGAAGCAGCCATCGGACGTTTGAACGAGTGTCGAGGGGGTAGGCGGCATACTCGAAGATCTGAACCAGGATGGTCCACTCAAGGGTGTCCCAGGGTGGGATGACGCCGGAGGTGGGCCAGTCAGGTTTGGGGTCGTCGCGGATAGGTGACTTCTTCTTGGCGCCACCGAGTTTGGACAGCCTGCCGGCTCCCTTCTTTGGTGTTGTCAGAGGGGTGTTGCCCGAGGCTGGACCCGGGCGGCGGCGGCGACGGGAGTCTTGTGTGGCGCCAGGACGGTATCGTCGCTCTCTGGTGGAAGCGACAGTCTGGACAAGGCTTGACGGGCGGGGCCGTGTGAATGCACCGTCGGAGTCGTCGGAGGGTTCATCCTCATCATCGCCATCGCTGGAATCGTCAGGGTCGGTAAAGTAATCCAACAGCCGCGTGGAGCGGCGCGTGGAGCTCCGCGTTACACGGCTGTTCGGACTCGGACTCGGAGCGGAGGGCCGGGTTGATGGTCCGTCGTGACGGCGGGCGGTGGCCCGGCGTGGGTTGCGGCGGGGCGTAGTGACCCCTGTAGGAACCGGTTGACTCATGATTGTCGGCTCGGCGAGATCAGGTGGACTTGCACATGGGGGGGATGGAGCCGTGAGTGGACGGGGTGAATGGAGAAACTTGGGAGGCTGAAAGCAGATGCAGACTCCTCGAAAATGCCGCGGCGGGCAGCAGAGAAACAACGACCCGAATTCAAGGTGTGAAAGGGAAAAAGCAGCAGTCACAGCTTGCGTTGCGTGTAAAGTGAAACGATGCGCCGGGGTTCACGTGGTCGGAGTCCCCGGTGCGAGGTGAGTTGGATGTGAGTGAGTGAGACGAGGGAGAAATCTCACCAGCAACGGAACGCAGCCGTTCACCTCGTTGTCAAAGTACAGCCGCTGCAGTCGGCCGGGGCAGTTAGTAAGTACCAAGCAGATGGGTCCCGCAGTGGTCTGTGCGCGGAATTTGCCGGCACGAATCCACGGTGACCTAGCAGCCTAGGTACCTCTGGACGCCCCTGTGACGACCCGGACCCTCGCCAGCAACCCTGAACATTCCCACTGTTCACTGCCCAGCCTGTCAGCTTGCCAGCCAGCCCAGCCTAAGACCACCCACCTTGAAAAGGGCTTTGGACACAAGAAGACCGCGGGAACGATCAATACGTGGTCGGAGGAGGTGTCTCTGTAATTGAGTGGGTCCCGAGCAAGTTTTCAGAAAGCACGTTGTCACTTTCCGCGCAGAGCCATGAACAAGCGAGACAGTCGACAGTTCTCATCACTGGTTTTACAATGCAGACTTTGCTATCGTTGACGAGATCAGTGGTACGCTTTGCTCCGACTACCTGGGTACCATGGAAATGCTTCAACAGTCCCGAGCACGTGTCATGTGTGTCTGTTCCAAGGACTGGCTTGATTATTTGGGTCGGTGAAGATGATCAAGAGCGCTCCACAGCGCGTGCTATCATTCCATCCGAGATTCTCGTAGATGCTTCGCTTCTTTAAATCCCAAAGTAGAGCTACAAGTCTGTTTCAACGTGAGCTATCAAGTTCGAAGGCATCAAGCACGGAACTCCTATGTAAAACTAATGTTATGGCTGCCATTCATGAGGACCGCCTTGCGATGACGACCCACATGACCCTAGATATCCTTTTCATACCCGACGCCTCGAAAGCATTATGTAGGAATATGAGTGACGGCATGCGAGATTCTTCAGGAGACATGCCACTCCATAATACACCCAAGTCATGAATTCATTCGCACTGCATTGAGTGCATACGTCAGTAGTGTTCCCTCTCGACTTGTCCGCATCACAGTACTTGCATTTCTCGCTCCCAAGCGTTGACAGGTTCCGGTCTGTTAGACCAGTTCCAAGGCTACCGTTCCCGCCTGGTCAAATGAATAAACGCATCAAATGAGTGCAGCACCAGGTGAGCGCTCCTCCTTCAAGCCTGAGTAAGACAGAGGTAGGCACTCATGTGTGCGTCAGCCTTGCAACATTGAAGAGAACGGAACATTGGCAACAACAAAGTGTCCTTGCATAGAATATCGAAAGAAGCTAAACCAGCTGGACTGCTGAACCTTGGGGAAATTGTCAATATCTCGTCACTAGCAACGGAGGGCAGCGGGGCCAACTCACACATTCATCAGCCTTGTGATGAGACAGTCTTGCCGTCCATTACATTTTCTACCAGTCACTTGATTGACCTCAAGAAAGCCGGTGCCTCTGATCTCTTTGAATCTAGGTTCTTCATCTACCTTTGTTCCAGCCAATTAATTACACCGGCCACACCGATTTCACTCTTTGGGGTAGTAGGTTGTCCATGACATGAAATGGACATCATGGCAGATGTGTCAGGGTTAGGGTCAAGCCTTGTCGACGCGGCTGTTCCAAGACTGAGGTCACCATTGTCGAATTGGCATGCTTCTGAGGAACCAAGCAGAAAAGCACCTCTTCATTTGAACCTATGGTGAGATTGAAATTGTATCGTTTGTGGCACCGGATGGTTAGAAATCTGGAATGATTGATGCACGAAACACTGTCTGATCTGAATGTGCCGATTGCTGGTCTTGTTCGGAGGTTAATGTTGTTCCTTGACCACATCACCATCCTCCATCAGGCCCCGCCGCCCTTTAGTAGGTAGTCTGCATCTTTGCAGAATGACGAAATGGCGGCCCATCGCAGCAACCACGTTAATTTGAAAAGAAGTTGTTCTCATTCTTCTTCTGCTTGTTCATCAAGGCTTTCAAACTCTAGTGAGCAGACTGGACCTTTGGGGGGGCTCATCTGGAGATTGGTGCATCACCTTGGCTCAGATGCCAACTTCGGCCTTGGACCCTGAAATCAATGTAAGCTATGAACCTCATACCCTCTGATTCTAGAAATGCATGAGACTTGCTCTCCAGATTATGCCACTAGCCACAGTTGCTGACAGTGATCAAGCTATAGTGGCAGAATAATACCTAAGCACTAATGTGTCAACATCTTAGAATCACTGCTATGGCCATCTTAGGGTCTAAGTAAAACCACTATTGTTACTTTTTCTATACTAAGCAGTTTATCTTTAACATTAAAACATATTAAATATTTTAAGAAAGCAAATTAGAATAAAGCATCTTAATATTTATTTAACAGCTACTTTATAAAAGCTTAACCTAAAAGAACTACTTTTATAAAAGGGGTTAAACTATGTAAATAAATTAAGCAATAAAATTTACTTTGCAATCTAGTGTAAAACTTCACAGCTTAGATACCCAGGGACTGTGTTGTACAGTTATTTAGCGTAGCATCTGTAGATGTTTGGCGAAGTTGTTGATACTTGTGCTAGCAACTGCATCATGTAAGCTGGTCAAAGACGGCCTTAACTTTACTAGCCTTTAAACTAAAAATAAGCTACTTTCTATCTTGATTTCAAAGGTCTGCATATAAAGCTATGTGGTTGTCTAAATACTGCGTCACATTAACAGAAGCAAACTTACTCTAGTGGTGCAGTGCGGGGCTCAAAAAGTCCAGCCTTAGAATCTGCTCTCAGCGTCTGAGTAGGTACTTGAGTAGGTACTTGATACGTGCACAGACTTCATAATCAAAATTTTCCAAGCATCATGACAATAATTTCCAAGTTCTTGTTGTAAAAGCTACAAGCCAGTATTTGCAATGGAATACTAGCTTAAAGGTGTGGAAGCTGTGACTGTTTCTAAGTTTACCTAGGTATTGAGCAGCTTCTGAAGCAAGGCTATGTACGCTGACTCGCTTAACCTTGGAACTTTGTCAAAAGAAAATGTTCAATGAAACAAACAGCACTGATGTTGGTCTTATAAAACTAGCTCAACAATAATCATTCTACTGTAATGACTGGTACCTCTCATAATGGCTTAATGCAGTGCTTAAAGTTGGATGGAAAGCATGAAAGGTGCTTCTAAGGTTGTGTCGCAACCAGCATAGATTGCTTGACACAAGCAGCAACAGCAAGGTTTATCAGATTGAAAATAGCCACCTAAATGTACCTAGATATCTCAAGTAAAACTTATTTCTAGGTCAGCCTTATTTATTAGGCTAACATCTATAATTAAAAGGGAAAAGAGAAAAAAACTCAAGTAGGTATTGACTTTAATTTGACTGCTGCCAATTGCATTGAGATTGGGATTTATGCTGAGGCTTCCAGCAACAACAAGGCTACAGCATAGGTGGAATGTCATTTGTTCCAAGGTGAGGTTGCTCCTTAGATGCCGGGCGCAAGATACTGGCTGTTTCTTATTGCAACTATTGATTTGAAAATGACATGACATTAATAGTGCACTTCCAAGAAAAACAGCTCCGTAGGGTGAGGCGCGCGGCGCGGGTCTGCAAGTAAGGAGCATTTTTGTGTCAAAAATTTGGATAAGAAACCTCGCAAGGCAGGCGGAAAAGGCATGCGGAGGCACGACCTTCCATTGGGGCTCTGTTAGTGCAGGACGGACGCAGTGAGCTGGGTGTGGCCTAGCGGCAACGAGGTACCATGTGGGGACTCCAATTGGTTAGTGCTGTGGGGCACAAATTTCAACAGGGGTGGCGTGCCATTTCAGCAGGAGCACCTGGCAAGACAGTCGCGACCGTGGGACATGAATTCTTTTAGATCGCAAATCAAGGCGCGTCAGAAGCTCATTCTCAGCTGCCTCACACCACCTCTCCCGGTTCCTAAAAGGGCCAAATCTGTTGGGAATCGTCCTCGGGCTGCATCGTCTGGTCTGATCCAGCTTGTACTGATGACATCCAGCCCGGGGCGTTCTGATTGATGATGGAATTTTCAGCACTTTGTTTATAATCCGGTCCAGCCTTTCTCAGCACGCCCGCTCACAGGCACTGCGCCAGCCAACACTCCGATCTGCACCCGGGCAACAACACGGCGGTTGAGCAAAAACGAAGAAGAAGAAAAAAAAGGGAAGGAAAGAAAAAAAAACCCCATCTCCCCCTCAATCCTGCAGAAAGCCATTCTCTCGGTTCGTTTCGGCCAGCGGCGAAGTGGTGCTCAACTTGGAAAGGACACAGCCGTTTCCGATAATTGCCAAACGTTCCGCCGAGTTCATCTTTGTCACCGTGCTTGACGACCGAAGACTACTTTATCGGCTTCTAGTACCGTCAGTCTTCGGGGGGCTGGAGGAGACCCTATTGACGAGTTCATTCTTGGACGAAACCGGTCTTCGCGCATCTCGGAAAGACACTGAGCTTTCGATCCCAACCCGCGGCAAGATCACACCCTGCAAGGTCTTGTTTCTCGTTCCTGGCTCGATCATGACAAAATCGCATCCTCGCCGGCAGACCCTTCCTTTCCTTCACCGGAACTGGCTGAGCTCAATCAGCTTCCACGATGGCCAAGCCAAGATCACCAACGGCGATGATGACCACTACGCACGACCGGCAAAGCGCCGTCGTTTCATCGAGAGCTCCCCTGATTCTGGTATCGTGCCAGACATAGACGGGCTGATGCTTCATGATGGCCCTGTCGATGTCCAGCCGGCCATGCGGATCGATATTCTCAAGATCTCTCACAAGGATCTGTCACGTGCCAAAGCAAATGGCATTTCCAACGGCAACTTTCCTTCTGCAGACAAAGACGTCGTGACACGGGCTCGCTGCAAAATCACCATTACCACGCCATCCCCTACGTCTGGCGACGTGCAGGTGCTCTATTGCGACAGCCAGATGTGCAATGTCAGGACCCCACAAAGCTCTGCCGGCATATCTCGCATGGCTAGGGTATACCTACCAAACCCATTCACCGTACCGGAAGAGAAAATTTACGTCGAGCGGGATGATGACACGGTCTTTGATCTGGCAGACAAGTACGCGGTGAAGGTGGAACTCCAGTCGGCTGGCGATCAGAACTGGCCCCCGCTGAGTTTGATCAATTCGCCCTTGGACGATAGCATATCGATACCGCGCCACTGGACACTCGAAACGGAGATTTTCAACATTCTGGACCGTGGCAGGCGGTCGGGCGTCTTACGACTGCGCAAGGGTTCTGCTGCGACGTCGAAGACCGATTTCACTGTGGACATCGATGTGAGATGGGCAACTGCCCTGCCGGAGAAACGTCGAGCGAACTGTCAGGAGAGCGGTGGCTTGGCGCCAATTGCGAGCTTCCAGCAGTCAGAAGACCACCTCTTACTTACGAATGGCCATCTGAATGGGAACGTAAATGGTCATTTGACGAATGGGTACTCACATGTGATTGATGATGATCTCGAGGAGGATGCGGAGGGCGAGCTCACGCCAAGCCGCTCTTTGAGAGTCAGAGGGAGCAAGAACTACAACCTCAAAGATTTAAGCGCCAAAGCCCAGGGTAGGCAGCCCCGAAAACGCTCCAGGAATTCGAACCTCAAGAAAGATGATTCGGAACGTATTCTCTATCGTCTGCCAAGGGAAGCCGTTCCCGTGAGGGAGGTTGTCGTGGATGGTTTCTCATGTTGTGTCTGCCACGCAACACATCAGTCGTTGACCCAACTTCGAGCACATTTGTTCAGTCATGCGCAGTATGAGTTCGAGGTCAATCCAAATCCTGGAAAGCCAGGATATCAACTCGATGTGTCATGCGTTGCTGAAAACTCAGGCTTCATGCTGCGCCCAAAGGTGTACCAGTTGGGTAGGCCTGTAAAGCCATTCGATTTGGATAAGTATGTTGAAGGGGATGACTCCTGGGCGACATCTCGTCTAGGGCCCAACAACGATGATGGTCCAATCGCTGCTGCCCGGAAGACTTCTCAGCCTAAGCCTGTGGCAAGGGCCACTCAGGTCAGTTTTCGCGGACGCTCAAAAACGAGATCGAGATGCTAACACAATTATCCAGAAACCTGGAGTTCGTCGAAAGGAGAGAAAGATATTTGTTCCCTCTACAGACCATCCTCTCTTTGACCCTTTGAGCAAGAACAAACTTGTTCCAGGATCAGAGGTTCGACCGCTAGTGGCTGATGACAGCTGGCTCATTCAAAAGCACCGAGATATTGTGCAGGATTTCTGTGACGTTGATGCTGCAGAGAAAGAGTACATCAAAGAATGGGATGCTTTCATCCAGAAGAAACGGATTGTCTCAGAAGCCTTCATCGGACGCGCGGTGGTTGAATTCGTCAACGAAAAGGTGAACTGGTTACTGGAGTCGGATTCCCGTATTCGGGAGTTCGGGAAGCACTTGACAGTCCTCATTGCGCGGGGACTCGAGGAAGACGATATCAAGCTGGTTCAAGCTCGTATTCAGGAGGGACGGGCTCAGAGAACCCAAGCTCCGGAAAAGGCGACAGCCCCACAACCCACCAAAGAGAAGCAGCGAAAGTCAAATGGATGTGTAGTCTGCACAAAGCCTGTTCGTGGACCGGGGATGCTGATCTGCTCGAACGAGGTGAGTAATGGTCTCTCTATCTGGTTGAGTTTTATACGTTGTAGCTGACAGTCGTTGCTGAACAGGACTGCAAGAAGCCGCTCTACCACGACGATTGCGTGCGAGGCACTGCGCGGATGGCAATTGAGCGTCCGCATTGGCAATGCAATGATTGCACGCAGAAGTAGAACAGAGTCAACAGACGTTCGAGCCACGGAAACGGGTCCAGACCTCGTCGAGTGGCTGATTTCCAAGGTGTTATCCGAAGCATCTGGCTTGGTGTCATTTGGGGGCATTCTGGCATGGAAAGAGGCAGCAATGGCATATTCGAGGGACATTCCACCGCAGTTGTCGTGACATTAGCTGCCACTTAATAATGGTATACCTACACACGAACAAAGGCATATCGTGGTTCTCATGCGAGTACACCGTGATTTGAAGCAATAACTTGTCAGCCGATACTCCCATGAACAGCAGACTGATGCACTTGAATTAACACCTGCCTGCATGCAAGTGTGCTTGAAATGTGCCAGCCTTGGCTCACTCTTGATCACAGGTCTGGACGATGTACTCCCGCGTTCGCCAGCATTTTGTGGTTCGACAATACCGGCGCGTCCATGTCATTCTCTCTCCGTCTCGTTGAAGTCCTCAAGTGCTCATGGCAACCTAGATGATGCTTCCTCATTTGTCTCGAGCGCTGCACGCTAGCTCTGAGAGACTACGCTCCGTTTGATTCGTGTTTGACAACTTGCTGCTCGGGTGCCCTGCTCTCGAGGTCCCCCTTCCTCCTTTGAACTAGATCACATCATTACACAGCCAGCCTTTTCCCAGCCGGTACGGAGAGGCGCACGCCTTGTGTATGCCGCGATGTGCGTACCCAAATGCTCTGCAAGACGTTCGGACACTAAGTTTACATGGATTTGCTCCTGTAGTCCTGGACCTCGCCATCCAGGCGAGCATAAGCAGAGCATAAGAACAAGGACTGAGTGCACCGATAAACCCATCAAATAGTTCAAGACTGAGAGAGGGGAAGAACGAGAACAAGAAACGAGAACGAGGCGCCGCCCCGCCTCAACTTGAGATCCCAGCACCTCGGCGAGATGCCAGGCAGCACAGCGCGCCTGTTTTGTCCAGGAAGTCTCTGTTCCCCTTCGCGGACTTTGATTGCTGCAAGTACTTCATCATCGTGGTCGTCGTCGAGAGGCATGTTGCCGTGGGCTCGATGGGCTGTACCCATCTCTCAGCTTGGTCTTCCCCAGCCTTTCGCAAAAGCCAGGGACAGGGAGTATGATGACAAGCCTTCAAGGGGGTTGCCGGGGGGGGGGGGGATAACAATCGCTACAGTCTTACAGCGCGAACGACCGCGAGGGACGCCGCGCACCTGATGTTTCCGTAAAGAGAAAGCAAGCTGGGGGCTTCCGCGTCGGTGAAGCGATGTTTCAGGGCCGAGAGGCATGGAGGGAGCAGCGTTCACTAGGTATCTGTACCCGGACGTGATCAATGCCTTTCAAACCCACTAGAAAGACTGATTCAGGAGCAAACTAAACATTTCATATTATGGTTAAGGGCAAGGTAACAAAGGGTCAAGACAATAGCAAATACTGGGTTCATTTAGATTGTGCGAGAGCAGCACTGGAGTAACACTCTGCGCGGGCACGATGCTTTGAGGTTTACACACTGTAGCAATGGATGCATTCGGCTCGTTGTCGTGTAGGACAGGACGTCAGGTGTACTCAGTTGTACCTAGGTATTCGTTATTGACCCAAGAATCCCTGGAGCAATAGAGAGCAATCTGAGATGGGACTTGCTTACTCAACCTGGTCTCAAAAACGCACCAAGGACCATCTGAGTTTTGGGCTTCTCTTCCTCGGTCTTTCGATAATTTCCGGTAACTGTAGATTTCCAAGGTTGCTGAAGACGATAGTGAGCTGCCGAGTGCCTCATTCCGAGACTTTTGGTGCACTGCATATGTGCTTCGATGCTTCTGTCTGCCCCTCCTGCCTCGCGCTGTGCCGACCGTCTTCCGTCTTGATCTGATTTAGCTCTGTAGATAAACCTGTGATGTTGAAAGTGTACGTATGTGGCTGTAATGATTCATCGCTGCCTTCCTTGCGAACGAAGATACATATACATGAAGATTTTACCAATTCCGCTTTCGTGCTCAACGTAGAACATGTCGTCCCGCGGCTGCGACCTGGAAGGCGAGGCAAGAGTCAAGAGGAAAGCAAAAGTGCAGCAGAGTGTACACAGGGCACCACACCTGGGCACCACTTGAAATCTGGACACCTCTACTAGGCCCAATGAACGTGGGGCCCAAGATGGCACCTGTCGGAATTTGCTTGACTGAAGAAGTGACAGTGAGGAACAAGTTGCCCGGAAAAGTGTGGGCGACGTCACGGGAAAGACGGATGTCCATAGCAGAGGATTGGTTGGTATCTGACCAGGCAAGCGGGCGTTCCCAGAGAATATCACATCAAGGCCACACGGTCTGACAATTATAAAGTCCATCACCGACGCCTGAAAGAGCGAGTGAGTCCAGGGAAACTCATAACATCAATTTATCTCGCCAGAGATGCAGCCACCACGGCGACGAGGAGTATCTCGTATGTTTTAATGCAGAATGTCTGTTTGAGCCAAGGGCCCGTGCCTAGAATCTGTACTTGGTCTCCTTCTTCTTGTCACCGCCCGACCGCCTCTCCTCGTCCCGCTTGATCCTCTTCCGGCTCTCCTGTGCTATCATCTCGGATAGATCGTCATCGTATGACTGCCAGTTCTTGCCAATGCCTTCATCTTTCCGACCCTCCTCGAACCTCTTGCGAAGCTCTTCCTTGCTAATGCCGTCATGGCTCGCCAGAGCCTCTGGGTCGAGAGCGACATCGACATCACCTGGCTTCTTGCGTTTGCGGCTGTCCTCCTCTTGACCGAGGATCGGCACAACCCCTTTGTTCTTGGAGAGGTCATACACTCTGTCACTGCCGAAGAAGCCCTCTGCACGGGACTGTCTTTCGGGAATGACCTGGTATGCAGAACGAGGTCCTGCCACACTCTCTTCCGTCTCATATCCACGGCGCTGTTTCCTGAGGTCAAACTCGCCTGCCATGCTACTCTCGACACCACTGGGACCGTGGTAGTCCGTTGGTACGGAGCTGACAAAGCCACCAGGTGTCTCGAGCCCGCCGGGGGTCTGCAGGCCGCCTGGAACATCGTCATCTTCTTCTTCCTCATCGTCCTCTTCATCTTCAGAGCCTTCTTCCTCAGACTCCTCCGGCGGCTTCAATTCACCCCAGAGTGTCCGGTCAATAGGCTCTGCCTGGGGCTGCGCTGCTTGCATCTGTGTCGGAGCACCCGGCTGGCCCGCCGTAACGCCAAAGATATCACCACCGTAAATAGGGCGGTTGTATTCGTCGACCGGTGGCTTGCCCCACTGTCCAGGCCCAAAGCCCCAAGATGCCCCAGGCGGCAGAGGTGCATTAAGACCGGGAATCTTCAGCAGTGGGTAGGATGGAGGCGGGCCCACGCGCTGTTGTTGCAACAGCCATGGAGGTGGGAAGCCTGGCTGCATGCCTAAAGCCTCTCGTAATGAGTCGCTGACCTCCCCAGGCTTGAAATATCTGTAGTCGGCTTCCCACTCTTTACCCTCATGGTACAGGTCCCCGAATCGCGTCAGGTCGGGCTTTGTCTGGAAGCGAAAGAATGCGTCGTAGAGCTTTTGGTAGTCGATATCGAGCTTGCCCATCTTTCCCGACACTCGCTCTCTCTGCTTCTGCTTCAGCGTCTGCTCAGCCTGCTTCTCCAGAACAGCGTCACGCATCTCGGTGATACCCGTGTCTGTGATGAACTTCGGGAGCTTGAACGGAGGCTTCTCGATACCACGCTTGCTAGACAGGTATTCTCTCTTCAGAGACCAGTGGCCGGGGACAGGAACAACATTTCGCTGCGCCTTGATCTGGACCAGAAGTCGCGGGTCTGTGGATGACGGGTCTTGCCACTCAACAACCTCAGGATTCCTGACCAGAGCTTTCAGCTCCGCGATCGAAAGCTTATTCAGCTTCTTCCTCTTCTTCTTCGACATCTTGGGCTGTCCGTTCTCCTCGCCCTCGCTTGGTATATCGTCGTCCTGGTCCCAGAATGCCTCGCCTTGATTGCCTGCATTTGCCTCCCGCTGAACCTCGTTCTCGTCCAGATCCGCGCCAAACTTCTGGAAGATGTTCTTGTATTCAGCAAATGCCGGGTCGTCGTCTTCGATGGCGAGATCGACAGGCTTTTCTGCAGCCGCATTCTCCTTGGAGTCCAGATCTTTCTTGATCTCGACGTCGTCGACTGGTGGCGGAGCCTCGTCTGCGTTCGCCTCAGAATCACCATTGTCTTGAGTCTCGTTCGTTTCAGCCGCCACCGCGGGTGCCTGTGGTGTATGATTAGTACCTCGGCGTTGCAAAGATTGAAGCTTGGTGCCCGCGCTCACCTCTGCCAGCGACTTCTTCTGCTCCTTCTTTTTTGCACGGCGCATTTGGTTCTTGGTCATCTTCGGAGCGGCCATCTTGAAAGTGATGTGGTCGGCAGAGCCGACTGCCAGGTTGCAAAACCTTTCGTGAATGGAAGATGGGAAGCGGTGACGAAGTGGTGTTGATGCGCGACGTCGAAGATCTGACAGGTTCGAGTTGAGGTCGCTCTGGGTATGTCGCGACCTTGCCAGCCGCAGTTCAGAGTTTAGTGTCCGGAGTTCAGACTACTTTGTAGACCTGGCGGCGAATTTTAGGTGAGGAATACCTGCCAAGCGCGCCTGAACAGGCGCAAATCTTGGGTATTGAAAGTACCTTGGCGGGCCTGGAGAGGTACCTGGTCTTGCGCCTGCAGCCCAGAAGCTCCCCTGCCGTGGATCCTGCCAAAAGTCCAATCAGGCTTGGCTGCATCTGACCACAGTGCCCGTCGCATCCCTGTCGTCTTTTTTTTCGTACAAAGCAGCTGGACGATTCGCAATCGCCATCTGATTACTCCCTGCCGTGCCTGTGTAACTTGTAACTTGTCACTTGTCCGCGATCACAGTTGCCGCCTCCTTCACAGCCGCGCCTCCGTGCAATCCCTTGCCTCGAAACGCCCCAGAACACGATCAATGCTACGACACCCGATGATTTGAGACTACCATCAAGGCAATGCTGCCGTAGACGCGCCGGCTTCCTTATACGCCTGCCTCTGTCGCTCGTTTATCGCAGAACCTCGTTCCCTCCGCACTGTCACACGCCCCTCGAGAGATTGCCAGCCCCTCCAACGACATCATGCCACATTCGACTCTGTCTGGCTCAGAGAAGCGCGCCCCATCTCAGGGCCGGTCCAGGGGCCCTCGCGATGCCAGCGTCGACTCGCGCGAGGCGGCGACTGAGAAGTTCCCGGACTTCGAATCGTCCTCTACAGCAACGTTCAGTGTCAGCCCCGCGCAGGGACGCTCAAATAGCAGACCAAGTGGTTTTGGAAACGGCGGATCGCACCTCAATGGCGACCTGTGGCGCCCTCGACGAGAGAGCTCCGTGCGAGGAGGGAAATGGATACCATCATTACCAGGCCAGCCGGTGCGTGGCCACGGTCGACAAAAGAGCATTCATGATACATTCCAGGACATACGCGTGCGCGGTGCGAGTGTCAGCCAAAATGCACACGAGTTCGCCGATGCGCTCAAGGCCCCTGTATCTCCTAAACTCATTGTACGCTCCGTCCAAACTCCAGGCTGCCACCGAGTATTCGTGCTGATTCGGGCCTGTAGATACTATGTATTATGTGGTACGGCTCCTCGGCGTTGACCAACACCTCGGCCAAGTCCATCCTCAATGCCTTTGACAAGCCGGCCACTTTGACCATGATCCAGTTCCTCTTCGTCTCGGTGTACTGCATGCTGTTCTCATGGGCTGCGGCCACACTTCCGGCCTTGAAAGCTGCAGTACCGGCGTTAAAGCATGGACTCCGCCCGCCAAGTATGGATGTGATCCGGACCACTCTGCCCTTGGCGCTCTTCCAGATAGGAGGGCATTTGCTGAGTTCAAATGCGACTTCGAAGATCCCTGTGTCTCTCGTGCACACAATCAAAGGACTGTCACCACTGTTCACCGTCTTGGCCTACCGCTTCTACTACGACATTCGATACCCCGTGGCCACTTATCTTTCCTTGATACCCCTGACCATCGGCGTGATGCTCGCTTGCTCCGGGAACCACTCATTCGGTGGACAGTTACTCGGAATCATCTATGCCTTGCTGGCCGCACTCATCTTCGTCACCCAAAACATCTTTTCCAAGCAGCTCTTCAACGAAGCAGCCCGGGCCGAGGCTGAAGGAACGTCCTCAAGGACGCGCACGCTCGACAAATTGAACCTCCTGTTCTATTGCTCCGGCCTTGCGTTTTTGCTGACAGCCCCAATCTGGCTCTGGACCGAGGGCTTTGGCATACTGGGCGACTTTCTCTACGACGGTTCAGTGGATCTCGAACAGGGCCCAAACACTTTCGATCATGGCCGCCTGTTCGTCGAATTTGTCTTCAACGGGATCTTCCACTTTGGCCAGAACATATTGGCCTTCGTCCTCCTATCCATGGTATCTCCAGTCACATATTCCGTCGCGAGTCTCATCAAACGGGTCTTCATTATAGTAGCGGCTATTGTTTGGTTCCGTTCTCCCACCACAAAGATCCAGGCCGTGGGGATCGGACTAACGTTCCTCGGCCTGTATTTCTACGACAGGAGCAACAGCAAGAATAAGGCCGACAGAAAGGCTCGCACCATGACGGAAAGCAAGGGTACGCCACTATTGCCACTCAACACATCGGGTACGCTAGCTGTCAACCAGAACGGCAGTGTCTTCGAGAGTCCAGCGTCGATCACCCCACAGCCAAGCGTGCATCCGTACACCAACGGCTACGCTGCCGGGAACGGTGATGACAGCAAGAAAACGGACGACGGTGCGCCGTCAAGGACGAGAGCACAGAGCAACGCACAGTGGCTCCCACCAGGCACGAAACAAGAAGAGACCTGGCGACTTGGTGATCAGGGGGTCAAGGTCAATGTAGCGGCTTGAAGTGGTGCGCTCGCTTAGGCCCGGTGATTCTGGGACCGACTTTCATCGTCATCTGTCTGCATCTTTTGGCTTGAGAGAGGCCATGTACATATGAATGAGCATAAGACATCAATGGTGATTCTGGGGATTATGACTGGGACGGCGTTGAAAAGGCGTCTGAGATATGGGGCATTGTTCTTGATCTAGATGCCGGAGCCATGCGGCGTGATAGACGCCCGGCTATTCTCATTCAAAATCAAGTGTATTTCATTCCACATCAATCGGGCTCGCCGATGACTGCATCATAATCCTTTCACCTCGAAGAGTCGTCCTGCATGACAACAGAATGAAGGCACTCGAGACTTGTCACTTTGCTTCTGAATTATGCGCAATCATACCCAAAGCCACAATCTACTCGATCAACCACTCCTCGACCTCGATTCCCATGCTCCGCCCCAAGCCTCGGACAGCCTCCCACCCGACATTTACCCGCCACTTGCCACCTCTATCCAGCGGGTCTCCGCCGCTGCCGACGCGAACCAGCAGCCGCAGAGAAGAGAGCGTTGCCAGCGCCATGCCCACGTCGGCATCCAACCCCGAGCCAGAGCCGCCCACCCCCCACTCGCTCCGCACGGCGGTAAAGATGGCCACCATCCGCTCCAGCACAAACGCATGCGCGCCGAGCAGTTTTCGCGCGATCTTGCGGTGCTTGCTGCGCGGCCCACCCGACCGCGCAGCGCCACCAGCCACGGAGAGGCCGCCGCCCCGGCGCTTCCGCTTCCCGTGGTGGTACGTCGAGAAGAGGGTCAGGTCGTGCCGCGTGGCGTTGTGGGAGGCCAGGTAGGCCGCGATGAGGAGCATGCGGGCGGTCGTGGGCAGCAGCACGGCGAGGCTGGTCCCGGAGGTCGATGATGACGATGATGTCTGGTGGAGAGCGACGGTGGCGGATATCCTGCTTTTCTTCTTCTTCTCCTCGACCGGCAACAACGACCTGCTGGCCGCGTCCGTGTTGTCCTTGCGGCGGACGATGCCCGGATCCAGCAGCGACTCGTCCTGGAAGTGCACGCGCGCGGCGATGAGCAGCCTGGAGAAGTCCTTGGGCCCGAGGTTGCCCTCGCGGATGGGCGTCGTGAAGCGCTGCCAGAGGGCGCTGCACGCGAGCTGGAGGGCGGGCAGGGTGCGCGCTGCGGACTTGGTCAGGGCATCGTGCACGGCACCGCAGAAGCGCGCCCAGAGGTCGGCCGTCTCGGCGGCTGTGGCGTTGGCCAAGGCTGGAGGCGGCGTGGTGGAAAGGATCTTGACGAACTCGGTCTTGTCATAGTTGGGGAAGTGAACATGGGTGACGGATGTGGTAAGCAGGGCGTTGGGTGGTGGGTTCGTCATGATGAATACTGTCGTGAGACACGGGATCTGGTGCCCCTGGTCAACATCCGGGTCATCTGCAGGAGTGGCTCGTATCACATACTACTTCCGAAAGCCTGGCCAATGCAGGCAAGAGGGTAGAAGGTGCCTCTCTTTGCCGGTCTATACCATCAAATACAAGGACAAAGCGACGCCTCTCAGGCTGTGGTGGATACTTGAGCATCTTGGAAAGGTCGAACGTCAACTGGGCCAGGTTCTCACACCGAGTGGTGACAGACTCGAGCTGGACAGCTTCCGCCACTTTCCGGATGGTGGTCTCGAGGAGATGCCTCCCTGTGACACATTCGGTCGAGTTGACGATGGCATACTGATATTCGGTCTCACTGTCGTCGGCGCTGGCCTCGCGGTGGGCCTCGTCGCGGGCCTCGTCGCGGGCCTCGCTCAGCCTCTGAAGTAGGGCCGCCACGACGGCACTCTTCCCTGTGGCTTCAGTGCCACATACAACGCAATTCCTACACGGAGCAGCATGTGGCTATAATCTCGTCAGCGGAGCTCTTTGTTGTCCTCAGAAGGGTGAAATTGCATTGCGGCCAGGGGAACTTGCGTCTACCAGAGTGGAGAGAGCTCGAATCTGGGTTTGACGACAAGGGAATCTGTCATCAAGTATCGACAAGACCAGCTCATCGGGAAGCTGAAACACGTCTATCGGCGTCATCTCGGTTGTCTTTCGTCACCGAATCCATGGGTCAAGAAAGATGCACGGCTCTGGAGGAGACGCGTAGCCGCCACGACGCGTCCGGTGCAAAGCCGGGAGAGACAGGGGCCAAGGGTTAGGGTCAGAAGCAGATCAAATTGACATTGTGGAAGGGCCGTGGATGAAGCAGACGTCGGCTAGTCTGGGCGTCCCAAGTATTGCAAGTCTGTGTACCCGCCCCATGGCCCATCGGACGTTTCGAACAATGTGGCTCTCCGCGCCTATTCTGCATGGTATATTTTAATCTCTGGTGAGGCTGACACGAACCAAGATTCTGGGACTGGAACACGCGGTGGTGCCGATTCGTTGGTGATCGACGGCGCTTGTCAGGTGGAAACTGAGGGCGATAGGCGAGGGAGATCTCAAGTGCCGCATGCTCCCTAATCTCCGATCTGCTGGGGCATATGCGACGACACACTTGTGCTGTACTTTATTATGCTCTGTCGGCGACATGCATCTTGCGGACTGTGATGGATGGGGAACCGAGGCACGGGCACAGCAGCTCGGCCTACAAGGTCCTCTGTACCGGTGTACGCAGTCCTGGCAGTACGAGTTGGGACGATCGCGCACAAGCATCATTTCACTAGGACAGGGCGGCGGGGAGGATCGGTGACGGGGGTGAACGGTGGAGAGGAGCCATGTCAGTCAATGTCCGTGGTGGGCTTGGGGGCCTAGCCAAGCCATGGCAGTGGTTGACGTGACTGGTCCCAGAGTGCCGAGCTGCGCTGCGTGCCGCCTGGGATCTGGAACTGCAGCGGGAACTGCAGACTGGGTCCTCAGATCCTGCGTTGCGTACAGTACTTGAGTAAGCAGGCAGCCGGCATGGGATCCCAGGCATCCGCTGTGCGCTGCCGCTGCGCGCATCTTCAAGTCCAAAGTCGACTACGTACATACATACTGTTTGCTTATGTTCAGGCTGTTTGTTATTACATTTACCCAGCGTTCCGCAGGCCGCAGCGAGGCTCGACTTTGACTTTGACTTCGACTACGACTGCGCAATACTTAACCTTTACCCAGCGTCCATATTGTCAATTTCCTCTCATCGTCGACAACGTCACCCTGCAACTTCACCCGGAGGGACCCTCCGACCATTCAGCACAACCAGCACGCGACGCCTTGCGCACGAGGTTAGGTTTCTTCACAACAAATCGAACACGCGGTCGACCTGCACTGGCTGGAGTCTCCCTAGAACCGCAGGATCGCGCACCAGCCGTCTTACGTGGGGTCCAGCTGTGTGTGTGTGTGTGTGTGCTCCGTATTGCAGGCGTCATCATCGACAAGGCATTTCACGTACCTCGGTCCGGGCTCACACAAGAGAGAGAGAGAGAGAGAGAGAGAGAGGGGGGGGGTGAGAGGGTGTGAGCGAGAACTGACCACGCAAGAACTCGACTGATTTCCACAATCGAGTGAATTGTCTCGGTCTCCTCGCCGCACAACCTTCTTCCGACTGGATTCGTGCTCCTCCCGACTACCCACCTGGTTCGGCAGCGAGGAGGTGTGCCCTGCGCCCTGCGCCCTGTGCCCTGTGCCCTGCACCACCAGCTTGCATGTGCCAACACTCCCGCGACCGTGATGGTGGCTCCCGACCGGGATCTTGAGCATCGCCTCCAGCAACAACGCGGCCATCTCAACGCCGCCCCGGCACACAACCCGATGCCGCTCACGCCTCCGGCTGACGATAAGCCCTACCATGCCAAGAGACCACACCGGAAGTCTCGCCTGGGCTGTCGCAACTGCAAGGCGCGCAAGGTCAAGTGCGACGAGCAGAAACCCAGCTGCCGGAACTGCATGCTGCGGAAGGAGACCTGCAACTACCCGCCGCAGTCTCACTCCCACGCGGCAGCCGCCTCCGCGCGTGCCACGGCCGCCAACCTGACCGAGGTCACTGCATCGGCCTCGACATCGGCTGCATCTCGTCCATCCGCCCCGTTTCCCGTCTCGACGCCCCCAGGATCGGCCCCGGGCCTGCCACCCAGCCGTCGGCGGGTGGTCCCGGCCCCTTTCTCGCCCGCGGCATCATCCGCCTCGCCGCTGTCGCTGCGTTCACAGCGTGCTACCGCGTCACCAGAGACATCCGCAGCCTTTCTTCTGGCGCAGAGACCGCCGCTGGACCCACAAGCCGTTTCGCGCCGCGACTCTCAAGATGCTTCGCACGCCAGTGACGACACCGTGGAGCTAGTCATCGTGGACGAGCCCCCCGTCAGGTTCGGAGGGGCAGACGAGTGCGACATGAAGCTGCTCTGGTTCTACACCACGCAGACGTACTCGTCTTTCTCCGTTGAGGCCGGCAAGATCCCCCACGTTGACGAGATTCTGAGGTCTAATATCGTCAGATTTGCTTTTCAGAGCCCTTTTTTGATGGACTGTATATTGGGGCTCTCTGCTCAGCATATGCAGTCGCTTGGTCTGTCCATGCCCATGTCAAAAGCACTTACCTACAGAGCCAGAGCTTTCTCCGGATATCGTCTGGCTATTGAGAAGGCAGACTCGAAGGATTACCCAGCCCTCCTCGCCTGCTCACTCTTGCTGTGCGCTCTCTCGTCGGAGCTGTTCAGAGAGCGTGACATGAGGCCTCTTTATATAATCGACTGGATGGTACTTTGGCGCGGGATAGGTCTCATCTTCGATCTGATCCCTCCTGAAACTCTGTTCGAGTCCGGTTTGGAGAAACTGTTCTCACGGCCTGCATTCGACCTCAACCAGTCAGCTTTGCACATACCTTCAAACTTGCTGTTCATGGTCTCCTCGATCAAAGAGGGCGATCAAGACTATCCTTTCGTCGATACTTATTATGATACCCTCAAGTACCTTGGTGGTCTCTACCGGGAGCTAGAAAATGGATTCAGTCCCGTGCTCAGTTTACGCATCATCACCTGGTTCACATTCCTGCCGAAGCCATTCGTCGAACTAGCCAAAAGGCGCCGTCCGAGAGCGCTTGTCATTCTGGCCCACTATCTTCCCTTTTTCAAACTGGCAGAAAACGTCTGGTGGCTTTGTGGAATCGCGGTCCGAGGCATTCAGGATATCCTCGACCACGTCGGCCCCGAGTGGCACTCCCTGCTCAACGTCCCTCGCACGGCCGCACACGTCGTCGATAGAATTGAATTGGCGAAACTCATTCAAGGAAATCACGCATGGGAGCCCTCAACCAAGAAGGCCGAGATGGTCCCCAAGCTGCTCATGGTGAACGACAAGGGCGAGCCGGTGTCGTACGTCCAGGAAAAAGGCTGGGTGCCGAGCCTTCATGTCGCGGGACCTGGACGTGATGACTCTGACGCCTCGACACCCTCCATGACCCAGGAGCAGAAGCTCTCGCCTCCAGGCAGCTGACACATGCTGTCTTGCATAAGACGGCGTTCGTCACACGCCCAATGCTTACGAGACACCGTCAGCACTTGTTCTGGCTGTGGCTATTCTCCCGAAAGAATATGCTTTCGGCCGACCTGGCTTGTCTGATTGCCATTGAGCCTATCCGAGCCTCAGGAAGGCATTTTCGCTCTGAGGTCTATTCTCACGAGAGCGCATTGATTTTTATGATCTGCTGTATGTTTAAACAGGGGCTTTGGTTCCCGTCGGGTTCATTCGCCATAACTTCATCGCGGGGACGGGTGTGACTGGTTGATGGCTTGGATGCTGACGATCTCTTGCGATTCAAGTGTTGGTCTGTTAGCAAGCATCGACCGAGCGAATACGAAGGGATCCTCGCAGACTCGGCAGTCAGCATGGGGCATTCAAGGACTTCCGCGCAGATTTTGCTGCGAGAACTTGAAGCGCTCCGTCAAGCTCTTAGGCGACTGTATGACGAGACAATGTCCGTCCTCGAACAGGTCCAGAGATCAGCAGGGCTTCTGGTAACTTTTTTGGCCAAGAAAGCCCGTCACTCGTACAAGGACTCGTCCATAATTCGGACAAGGCTGTATTTGATGGCAGGTCTCAGTGTACAGGAAACATCTTCTCGCACGGACCGTACTATATAGCAAGCCACAATAGCGCTCAACCATCTCGAAGAATAATGTCATTCCAGCAGATGTGGAAACCTTGTGTGTGTACACCATTACTCGGTTGGCAGATAAGCCCACATGTGTCGAAAGTCCATGTTCAACGCGGAGAAGATCAACCAAGAAATTGAGAGCTGCCTTCTTCATCAGCAGGGACGATTGGATATCCGTGTTACGCCGTCCAAAATTCTACAGTGAAGCATCTAGTACAAAATCCCGCTCACGTCATCATGAAGCTTTTTTTTTATTCCTCCAACCGGAACGCCATTTCGCAGCCCCGAAGCCCTTTCTCGATTGCCCTCTCAGGTGGTGTCCATCTTGTCTCCGCCGTTCGCGGCACTTGCGCCACCATTAGTGACTGCAAAGTCCACGGCACCATCGTTACCGATGAGACGCTTTTCCGAGGCCGCTACGAAGTTGACGCTCCTTGCCGGGTCGTAGAACAGCTTGAAGCTACGTTGCACGTCGTCTACACTGACCTGTTTCGCGCGTCGCTTTGCCGCAACCAGCTGTGACGTAGTGATGAGGTTGCTGGCGTACCGCAGACCAGCCTCCTGTCCGATCTTGGTCAGCAGGGCAAGGGCGTCCGGAGACAGCTCCACCTCCTCTTCGGTGGCACGGATAGACAGGATCTGCTTGATGTCCTCCGGGCCGTAGGGCTGCGTCTGGATGATAGACACTCGGTCAAGGAAGTCCAGCGGCAGTCCGTGTGGGCTCTTGTAGTCAGTGCCGCGGATGCGCGACTGACCGCGATTGCTCGCCATGATGACGATGGGCGCCAGGTCGTCCTCCAGTGCGCGGTTGATGTAGGAGAAACACTCGATGTCCAGCATATGGACCTCGTCGATGAACAGAACGCCCGGCACAATCTCCGCCTTGCCCTCCTCTTTCCACTCGCCCACCTTGGTGTTGATCTGGTCGCGGATTTCGCTGCGGATCTCGCCGGTATCTCCAGAGAAGAGGGCAAGGAAACCCTGTGTTCTCGAGTTGATGACATCGATCTCGTGGAGTGTGACTGTGTGAACGACCTCTTTCCGCTTTTGTAGCTCGCCGTCCGGACATTGCAGGAACTTGGTGTCGACGCCCATTGCGTCGTAGTCGCGCGATCGGGCGTAGGAGCGGCCGAGCTTGGTGATCTTGCCGGAGGACTTGTCTATCGAGATGATGTCGCCGGCCATGACGCGCTCCTTGGTCATGGCATCAATCATCTTCGCACCCATGTCGTAGATGGCCTCCATGTCGGTCGTCTTGATGGTCAGCTTGCCCTGCTTGGCACCACCGGTCACACTTCTGTCGATCTGAATCTCCACGACCTCGCCCTCCATGATCTCGCTCTCCTCTTTGATCCGTACGCCGATGGATTTTCGGAAGGCCTGGGTGAGGGCCTCGGTCTTGGACATCTCGAGGGAGAAGATCTCGGAGGAGGAGAGGGAAGTGAATGGGACGTCGGGGCCGAGGGATTGCGCCATGCCCATGGCGATGGCGGTCTTTCCTGTGCTGTGTGGGCGTCAGCGTCAGCCGATATTCCAGACCTCACAGTAGCAATAGGCCGGTGCCATACCTCGGGGGGCCTGCGATCAGACATGCGCGTCCTGCGATTTTGCCCTGCTTGATCATCTCCAGTATCACGGCGGCAGCCTTGCGGGCCTTCTCCTGGCCCACGAGACCCTGAGAGGCCGCACGAGGCTCCAAGGTGTCCGCATCGACGCCGAGACCTCGGATGTGGGAGTGTGCGGCGATCAGATTGATGCCACGGAGCTCCTTGCTCTCCGAGACGGTGACCACGGGCTGCATTGCGTCGCGTTAGCATTTAGAGCTGCCCGGAGCTCACGCGGGTGTGGGGGAAGAGACAGGATGTTCATACCGCAGCCATGTTGTTGACCTTGCTATGAGAACGAGAGATGGGCAGTGGTCAGAGCAGAAGTCGGGATGCAGGCGAATTGAGTGATGATGTTGCGTTGGACAGCTTTGCGCAAACGGGTCGTCAAGGAGCTGGTCACTGCAGAAATAAGGCTTATTGCCCTGCGCCCCGTCTGCGGCTGCGGCTCGGCTGGCCAACTCTCAACGGCTGCAACAAATTTGGGAGGCGCGCTACTGCTATCAGCTAATCCCAGCCCCATCCCAGTCAACATAGTATGCGGTGGTACTTGGTGCTTCATCGCTTTACAACCCCACATACTGTCAATCCTCGACCGTCGCATGTCCCACAAAGTAGCGCTGCAGCCCACGCCTTTTCTTCCCCCACACTCATCGATGTTGGGCTGTTACTTGGGGGCTAAGACTTTTAATAGCCTTCTTTTACAGAGAGGGGGTGTTAAAATGCTGATACGTTAAAATCCCAAGATACAACCTTATTTGCCTCTTTTTTAAAACGCGCTTAAATATATTAAAATCTAGTTAATTAATATTGCAATATTATAACTATTATAAGCTTTAAGTTATTAAAACTTTATTAACTTATTTTTTATTATGCTTTTTTATCTTTATAATATTTTATCTTTTTAAGCTAGCTTTAAAGTAGCTTAAAGTATACTTATTACTTTTATTAAACGCGCTACTTTATACATTTTACCTAGCAACTTTCTACTGCTAAAGCTTATTTTTATAAAAAAAAGCAGCTGCTTTATATAATAGTTTATTAGCTTTAATTAATTATTAAATAAAAGTATTATAAAAGATTAGCTAGCTATTATTAAATTATAAAAACGCTGCTAAGCAATTATATTTCTTTATAAACTTAAAAAAAAGCTATATATATATAATAGTGCAGCTATATAGGAAGTAAAATGCTATATAAGGCTTAAATAGTATTATAATTTTATTTGCTAGCTAAGTATTATAAAAAAAGAATAAAAAGAAACACTAGGCTTATTTATATATAAAGCAGTGCTTTTTTAGCAGACTTTTAAACTTAGCTAATGCTTATAGCCTTAGCTTTTTACATATCCCTTTTCTTTTAAAAACAAAGCAAACTTAGCAAGGTTATCTAAAGATAATAAAGCAAAAATGCTTATTATTATAACTATGCCTAAGCTAGCTTTTTTTAATAATTTTAATATTAGTAGTGTAAAATAGTATTAATAATCTAAAGCAGGCACTAAGCAACAAAAAGCTATTTCTTTTATCTTTAAAGTCTCTTATATCTTTTTTCTTATATATTAAAAACTAGCTAACTATATAATTACAAACTAATTATAACTAAAGCAAAGGGTAGCTAGCTAAAGCCGCCGTTAGCTTTAATAAATATTTTTTATAATTATTTTATTATATTTATAAATCTTACCTATGCCTTAAAACTAGCCTGCTATATTATTATTTAAAGTTTACTGTAGCAAGGCTTTTTTTATTATTAAGCAGCTAAAAAAGCCGATTTTAGGGCGCTAAGTACGCCTAACTCTTGTTAGTGCTATTAACTTTAAAGCCTAAGGCAAGCTAAAAACTCTTTAAGTTTTAAGTTTAACTTAAAGTTAACCTAGGCTTTTGTTAAGCCTACTTTTTAAGCAAGAAAATGCCTTGTTAATTTCTTTAATTCTTTAATAGCCTTTTAAACTCTACTACTTAGCTATTATTAAAAGTTTTAGCTTTTTTTTGCCTTAGTTATAAAAAGTGCTATTGTTAACTTATCTCTCTTCTGCCTTTTTAGTAATTTAAACAATTGCGCTTAAAACAGCCTTTTTTTATACTTATAGCATATTTTTATTATTATTGTTACTATTGCTACAATATTTATATTTATTAAATCTTTAAAAGTTATTATTATTTTTTATTTAGCAGCAATTGCAAAAAAATTATTATAAGCTTAAAGCAATGTTATAAAGTCTTTATACTAAGCTAGCTACTTTTTTTTTTTAGTTAAGCTAAGGCTATCTTGCCTAAGCTAACTATTAAAAATATAATCTTATAATTATTTAACTAATCCTTTGCTTAAGCTATATAAAAAAGCTTATTATGCTATATAAAATACTTTGCTTTAATTTTTTTAATTTTGCTGCTAAATTATAACTAAGCTAAACCTAGCTTTTTATTATTTATAAATATTTCTAAAGCTTTTTTTAATAAAACTAAGAAATGCCTTAAAGTTTAGCAAAGTTATTATAATTATTGCTGTTAAAGTTTTAATATATAGTAAAAATTAGTTTTAAAAACTCTTAAAATAATTAAAAATGTAAAAAAATTAAGTAGATTAACTGCTAATTGCATCTTTATTAGTAGTAAGCTTCTTATAGATTTTAATAAGCTAAGCGTTAAAAAGTTTTTGCAACGCTAGCTTTTTTATATAAAAAATAAAATATTAAAAACTTAATTTAGCTATTGTTATTATTATACAATTGCTTAAAATTAAAAGTAAAAAGAAATAAAATTAATACAAAAGTGCAGCTATTTAAAAAGTAAAACGCTATATAAGGCTTAAATAATATTATAATTTTATTTGCTAGCTAAATACTATAGAGAAAGGATAAAAAGAGACACTAGGCTTATTTATATGCAAAGCAATGCTTTTTTAGCAAACCCCTAAACTTAGCTAAAGCTTATAGCTTTAGCCTTTTACATTATATAGCTTATAAACAGTTTAAAGAGTTTATATAATAATAAAGCTAATTGTAAGAGGCTGGCTCTTTTATTAGGGCGTAAAGACTAGCTAGCGCCTCTTTAGCTCTTAGCTGCCCAAGCGGCCCCTTTTAGCCATTAAGCTAAAAGGTACTAACAACTCTAAACGCCAAAGTTGCCTAGCTAAGGCCTATTAAGGCTTAAGCCCTTAGAATTAAGCCTATTACACTAATAGTAAATTAATATAGTTTAAAAAAGTAAGTGTTTAATGCTTAAAAAGCTTTAATAAATTTAATAGCTTAATAAAGTTATTAAACTTAGCAATAAGTAAAAGCTTAATAAGCTTATTAGCAAATATTTTAGCTATTTTTTAATAGCTAATAACAATTAAACTTACTAAAACTTTACTTTATACATATTAAAAACGCATTAAAGTATACTTAGTTTAATTATAATATTTTAAATATTTTGCAATTAATATAGCATTTTAAAAATTATTATATAAAAAACTTAGCTTTGAAATAAAGCGCTAAATTTCTTAAAATAGCCTTTTACATTATATAATCTTTTTAATAGCTTTTATAATAGCATTATATTTAGCTTTAAAAGTGCTAAAGAAAATAATACTTTTATGCTTTAATCTTTAGCTTTAAAAGCCTTTTAAAAGAAAGAATAAATAATTATAAGTTAACTTTTTAATAGCTTTGCAGCTAGCAAAATTGCTATTATAATAGCTTATAAGCTTAAGTTATAAAAACATAAGCTTATAGTAAATAACAAATAAATAAGTTTACTTTAAGTACTTTTATAAAAACTTAACCTTTATAAGATTTTATTTTTAAAAGTTTTTAAAATGCTTTAAAAAAAATTACTTTGCTGCAAGAAAATTTAACCCTAATTATAAATATAACTTATATAGTAATATTAATAAAAACCTAATATAATATTTATATAGTTATAATTTATAAATTGCTTTAAACCTACTTATATAAGGCTATTATAGCAATAAAACAATTTATAAATAAAAAGCTGGATTTTATAGCTAGGGTAAACTCTTAGTTAAGGTTATATAGCAATTAAAAACCAAGGTTTATATTAAGCTTTTATGTGTATAAAGCAATAATAAACGTTTTAAAAACCCTAGAATAAATAGCGTTAATAAGTTATAATTTTAACCTTATAAGTATTACTTTTTTAATCTAATTGCTATTTTATATTAGCTTAGTAATTAAGCTTAGAAATAAGCTATTAAAGTATAATTTTAAAACTAATATTAATTTAACTTTTAAGCAGTTAAATAAAATATATA